>CM024622.1:43639875-43855535 GCA_014182585.1 Eucalyptus coolabah
GAGTTCCACATCACAGAAATTCCAAGAATCCCTCTGTGCTCCCAATATCACTACATATATATTGCGTCGACCCATACACCAAATGATGCCCGCATAAAAAATTAATAGGATACGACAATGCACGGACATAAATCTAAAATGACCTTACATCATTTTTTTTTCTTGAATTTGTGTTTTATAAAGCAGGTAAAGTTGGAAAATTATCCAAAGTCCTAAACCCCTTACATTTATGCCAATTTAGTCTTGAATCTTTTAATTTTACCAATTAAATTATAAACATATTATAATTCTACCAATTGAGTTCATTTAGCTGTAAATCACTAATGTTGATGATGGACGTGGCTGGCTAGTTGAAGTGGACAATTTTCATAATTTTTTATATTTTTTAATTTTTCTTCTTATCCTATTTTTATCAAGGTTGCCAGGCAACCCTTGTTGGTCATGGGCAAGGGCCATGGATTAGCGCTTGGTGTTGCGAGGGCTGTAACCCTCACACGTGGCCTTACTCCATGCAGCCTTCACGATATTTGGGTGAGAGCCATGACCCTCACGTGCAATCGGCAAGGGCTTCATGGCCCTTGCCAGTCCCTTGCCTAGTGGCCAGCAAAGGTTGGCCACAACCCTTGTTGGACTTGGTATGAAAAAAAAAAAAGGAAGAGAAAGAAAGAAAAATAAAATATAAAATATAAAATCTAAGAAATTGACCACATTAGCGCTAACCGTCCTACATAAAACTAATGGCATCCATGTCAATGATTTTGAGTTAATACCGACTGGATTGACTCAATTTGCGAAGTGTCAAAAAATTCAAGACTCAATTGGTAAATTATCAAAAGACTTATGACTCAATTGGCAAATTGTCGAAGATTTAGAACTCAATTAACAAAACTACACTAGGTTTAGGACTTTTTGAACAATTTTTCATGTAAAATTAGAACTTAGCTGATTGTGGCAACAAAGCTTAATCAGCAAGTGAAGATGGTATTGCTGGCATTGGATGAAGCACTTCCTGTATTGGAAATGAAGGCATGCAGCGTAGGAAAGGCTGTTGGAAAAGATGGATCTGATTTGCTTAGGAATGCTGAGAATCCACAGCTCGCAGAGAAGATGTCAAGAGGGAGAGAGATGGGAGAGAATAGAGTTGACAGTCGCAAAGTACAACTAACTTCAGGGACAAAATCTAAGTTTTCTTGCTCTTGCCTAGATTGGTCTTTTGGTCAGGATCATTCATTACTTTGGCAGTGTAAGTGATCTGGTCATTTATTTTAATTTATGAGTACCATCTTGATGATAAACAAAGATCACAATTTCCTCTCGTTATTATCTTTCCAAAAGTTTAATATATTCAACACAAGTTGATTGTTTGTATGAAATTTGTGATTAACCATCGTAGAACTTATGCTTAATATATTGTCTAATAATTTTCATTTTAAGAGCTAATTAATACAATGCAAGTTAATCTTTTATTCGTAGTCTGCATACGCACCATACATGTAGATGCTACGTAAGATAAAAGAGATTTTCCTCGGACTTTTCGTTTTAAAAGCCAATCGTATAACTGAGAAGTCAGCATTTGTGGTGACTCTCCTGAAGTGAGATCCTTGAGGTGGTTAATAAATTGCCAAGTGAGCACGGATGGTCCCTCTCCCAAAGGTGGCACTTACACTTGCCTCGAGTTCTCCCAAATCCTATCAGCTGTGACTTGATTTGACTTTGGAAGCACGGGGTTTGACATGCATGCACTGATGGCGGTTATCATCGTGGCCGTAGAGAGAGGACTTGGCCAACCAAGTCCTAAACTGATGGCGGTTATCATCCCTCTGATTTTTCTTTGTCAACGCTTAAGAAGATGCTGCCACTTTATTGTTCTGTCCTGATCAATGACTTGTGTACAGAATTCATGCATTGTTTTTAGCTAGTCAGAGCCCGTCATCCAGCTTCTTCTTTTTCATTCTTGTTACTGAACCTAGAGTTGAGTACAGATTTGAGTTAATTGAATCTCATTAATAGATGAATAATATTAGAAGTGGAAATAGAGGTTATCGAGCAGTGCTAGCCATTCTTACCTATTGCCACAATATTAGAGAAACAAGTCGACATTTTGGATTCATCTTGTAAGTTTCAGAGTTTCTACATTCCTTAAGTTCTGTTTAGCGATTATTTATTTTGCACTCAACTGCAATCCTTCTAGCGGAGATGTAGAAGTAACAATCGTGACAATTGAAGCTCTGCCATTTTGTTTCTAGGCAGGCATGAAGGATCTAAACACGGCCGCCTTAATTCCACTTTTCAGCTTGACTTGTAGTGGATAGATTATCTCAGCTTGGTAAATGCTGGTGTTTTGATTGCACTGGAGAAAAAGGAAAAAGATATGATGAAATACATTCTCAGTCACGTTCTCTTTAGAAACAACATAAACTGATCGCAAGATCCGACAACATGGTTTTCACCTCAACCTGTTAGGGGTCGATGTACTGAAACACTGCAGTGTGGATTTTTGCTTCTCAACTGATTTAAAAGGTCATTTCAAGTGCAAGAATTGTAAAATTTTGTGGGATTTATACTAACTATTCAATTCAAAGCATTTAATGCTTAAATATTCTAATATTCCACCTCAAACATAGGCTAGACTCTTGCCAAATACCAAAGCATGGGTGGAAAAATTAAAATTTCCGATACAAATAAAAGTAAAAAAGATTGGAATTGAAGATCTTTTATTTTGATATCATATGACAAGGCCAACTGTGTTTTAATATTTATATGTTATAATATAAATAAATAACCCGACTACGTGTTGGGAGGCCGCGTCATTTATGGGTTGTCAAATATATTAGTATCTCTCTTCCCCAGAAAAACCCTCTGGATGAAACTAGAATGACCTTTTCCCGAGGGGGTGGCTGTGGCCAAGGCCGTGGTGTTGGCGGTATCTTCAGAAAGCTCGTCAATGCTCGTATGGTACTTGTTGGTCTTGTGAGCCAAGAGGAGCCACACATGAGTAATGAGTTCACCTCCTCTTCTCAGTAGATAGTCATGGTGATACACTTGGCAGTTGAATGCTCCATAACACAGCATCTCCACCCAAATGCTGCTAATCCGCTCCCACTTGTTGTCCATCGTCCTCAGGTCGACCACAAGCTTGTGCACCTCCGATAGCATGTGCCAGTCACGAGTGATCCTTGTCTCCTTACTTGGTTTGACGGGGGGTGGCACCTCTCCATCTGGCGACGACAGTGTGCTAATTGCTTCTTTATAGTCTCGGTACCTAAAGAAAGGCCTCAGAGTGCAAAAAGCGTACTCCAGCGTGACGTCAGCAGTGTTGAGGGACAACATGTAAGGATGCTGAGCCAGTAGGTATATCATGTAGTTTGATAGGAGTTTGCTTCCTCTACAAGCAGCGGAGTTCTCGCTCTCCAATGTGTGGAGGAATTCCGTCGCAATGTGCCAGATAATGATGCTCTTATCAAATGTCATCTCAATGCTACTGCTCAGTCCTTGCTTCTCTTGGATGTTGTGAGTCTCAAGCGTCCACTCACCTCTTTCTTTGAAGGGCCGGTGGTGTCGTTTCTTCTCTAGCTCCGCCATCTTTTGAACTACCAGCACCTTGAGGCACGAGGGGATGGCCTGGCGGGAGCAAAACGGATGCCTTCTGAAGATCTCCCATTTGTCAAAACAATCAAGTACCGTGGCAATGGGCTTCGGACATTCTTTGTTTAAGAGGTTGGGGTCTAACAAATTGAACTGCCCCATCGACCTCGACCATCTTTTCTGCTTCATGCACCAGTGGGCTAGACAAGGGAGGAGCCTTCGGACAAGTGGCACCTTAAGTTTCATACTCATCTTCACCACTGCCCAATCCGAAAAAGGCAGTACCATGATTTGGTAAAGCTCAAATGATGTGACTGCAAACAGTATTGCGTAGGTATAGGTGACATACATATCGATCAAGAAGGCATCCTTGAAGATGATGGCGAATAGACACAAGGCAGACACCAAGCAGAAGAAGCCACAGAAGTGGACCACCAGGCCGACTTTGGTGTACAGAATGGGCGCTTTAGTGTAGAGCACATCGAACATGAAGTTTAGCTCAATCTCGGTCATGGTGAAAGCACGAATGGCAGGGTAATCATCGATGGACATCCAGTGGCGGGATATGAACAGAGGGTGGTAGAGCCTGGTCACGAGGTGGGGCTTCAGACATTCGAACCGAAAGTAGGCCTTCAAGATGTCCTTTGCAGAGGCAAACTTGTCGTCCTCGGGAACTCACTGAACTTTCTCTGAATCTCGGTTTCTTCATTGATGTCCTCAGCGGTTACGCTCCAGTTCTCATCATACACAGACTGGAGAGCCCGGACCCACTCGACCGACTTCCCAATGCCAACCATGAACAAGAGGAAGTACAACAGCCATGAGACGGGGGACAAGCCGCGCCCACATCGAATGAGAATCCAAAGCACTAAGATGGCCGTAACCCCGATGTTGAGCATCTGTCTCAATCCTAGCCGGTTATCTTCCACCGCATAGGCCGTCATGCCGTCTGCGTAACCGAGTTGCATCAGAAGCAATGGGGCCAATAGACCGTCAACACCACGTCATAGCCTGGATTCTCGGGATCGTCAATGCGGACCACAGTTAGCTTGCCCAGCGCCAATGTTGCATAGTAAGAAAGGAGCAAGTATGTGGCCCATATGACGAATCTAGCTAAATTCGATGTCAAATATTTCCGACGGCTGCCTAATATTGCGAGAACAATCTCGCAGGCAAAGCTTAAGGTGAACAACAACTGAATCCCCCATGCCCCCCACAGGCCTTTAAACAGCAGCAACACGGTGTTCAAACTCATGGCAGCTTCGTTCAGGTGTGCGCACTAGACATCAATGCAAATGCAGAGTGAGGTTCACATTGCTTATGAAGAACAATTACAAAGAGGTTGCACAAAACTGCATAAATGCATACGATATTGCATGTATTAATTCTCTCAATCAGTTAGAATCTCGCACCACTGAATCCAAAAATGTGCACTTTGCTTATCCAACAAGTTATGCATTAGTAGGACTCTGGATTTTCATTCTGTATTGGAGGCAGCATATGTTGGGTAATTTTTTTAGCTTATTTGGTTCATTGAAAGTCCAGGCAAAGAGACTACATAGGTAGATATTTGTGTATTTCTTAAGACTGTTTATTTACGCTGCAAAAATAAAAAGTATTTTTTTTTTCCTGTCAAAAAATAAAAAATAAAAAATTATGAATAAACTACATATTAATAATTGAATACTGTGGAATTGTCCGGAGTTTGAAATTTAAAAAAAATAATAATATTATCCATGAGCCGCAAAATTAAGAATTAAATAAGAAGTAAAATGTAAAATAAAAACAGACGAATCCAACGAATTAAAATAGATTGCTAGAAGGAAAAGGTCCGGTCATAGTTACCCGCTTTCCCATCTCTCTCCATGTTCATCTCTTTCCTTTCCTAGAGTTGCTGATTGTATTTTCTTTTGCGACTCCACCTTCTATTTTTCTTTCTTTTCATCTATAATGTGTTCATCTAGATCTTCACTATCTATGAAGAAGCTTCTGTACAAAAGAGTGCCGTCAGCCGTCCACCTTCTTATGTACTTGATTTTTCAAAATAATGAACTGGCTATACTCACTACAATTTGGTGTACATGGAAAAATGTTGCGCTAAAGCTTTTCTCAAATCAGATAAAAATCTTGGGAGACTAATAACTTAAGGAAAATTCTAACGGAAAGAATGATTTATTCCATGTCAATTTTTCAATAACAGATGCAAAATAATGACACTTCTAAGTTTTGCTTTGTTGAAGCTGCTAACTTTTGATCACTCTTAAAACATCGACTGTCTACGTGGGCTTGGGAATGCAAATTATTGGTGTTCCAATTGGTTTTATCATCGTAGATTCTTGGTTTACTGTTGGTAATTACAAAAATAAAAAATTGGAAATAAGGATTTACTTTTATCTTCTTGTATATTTCAAAGATTTTACAATAAGATTTTACTCACATTCTTTTAGGAATTTAATTATGACATTAACAAATAATTAAGAATTTCCTTTTCCGGCAAAAGAACATTTTTGGCATTTAGAGTTTTATTCATCTTTTACTGGACTTTCAATGTTGACCATTCGGGGATCGAAGAAAGAAAGCATAGAAATTAATTTGGGGTAAAAGGAATAAATTTCCTTGTGACACGTTTGGACCCAATAATAGATCATATGTCATATTTTTCGTAAGGCAATCTTGAAAGGAACAAAATTGGCAGAATTTAATAATTTATTCCATTCTATTGGCTTTTTAATGTCTACTTTTTTCTGGATACTTAATTAAAAAATGCAGACATTAATTTCCGGAAAATAAAAAAATTTCCAATAGGACATGTGTCGATAGTGGAGTAGGTGTCAACGCCTCATTTGGTGCATTTTATAAAAATATAGATAAATATTTCAAAAAGAATGAGATGCCAAAAGTGATTCTGTTGATTACCTATAAAAAAAATAAAATAAAATTGGAGTGCAATGATCAACACATTTCCACATGATGTTCACATCTTTCTTTATTTTCATAAATTCCTCATTTTTCTATCTGATCAACTATTTAAATTTCTTCCTTGCCATATCTTTCCATTGAGTCTTTCCTTTCGTTTTTTGAGTTAATACCATGAAAATTTTAAACCTGATATCCCAGTGATAAATTTATTTTAAACTAATTTTTTAACTACATAAAATTTTAAATTGATACACATGTGATAAATTTACTCTCCATTAATATTTATAAAGTTTTGTTGTCAAATAACTAAGTTGTATAACACATGATAATTGACAAGTGTACTAATTTGGGGTTTTGCTCTCCATTGGTCATAGATGTACACAAGTTTGTTGTTTTCCGTAGTATTAATTTAATTTAACAAATACTAATAAATGGTAAATTTGTCATGAATATATCAATTTGGGTTTTTAATAGTCAAAAATTAGTTTTAAGTAAATTTGTTGTAAGTGTATCGGTTTTGCTTTTTTTATAGTAAAAAAATTAGTTGATGTAAATTTGTCACATATGTACTAGTTTTGGGTTTTTTGTAGTATTAACCTAGTACTTATTTGTTTGCTTGACTATAGATTTTCTTATCTTGGATTTTCTTCATCTTTTTCTTGTATAATTATGTATAATCATCATACATTGGTGTACAAGCTTTTTATCTTTTTTCCTGTTTCTCTTGAAAATTTAGTCTTAGGTAATGCATATTTCTTTTTTGCCCATTCCATGTTATGCTCTATGATGAAAAACAAAGTTTCTTAATTTAATTTGCAAAACCTCCACTCTTCTACTATAAGTATTTATCTTTTCTCTAAGTTTACTCGGTCACAATTTTGATGCTCAAAAAGGTTGTTTTGGCAAGCTTTCTTTGAAAAGTTTGGTCTTTTCAAATTTGAGCAAGTCATGAATTATTTAACAATCCGGATAATTTCATTTTTGGGAATTTCTTTATGTTAGCCTCCACGTTCTATTGAAGTTCTCCAAAGGTGAATTCTGCACAAATTCTATAGATGTCAAGTTTTTTCTGCCTTAAAAAAAAGTTTTTTCTGCCTTTCTTTTTCGAATATTAGTTTTCCAAATTATTTTTATAATATATTTTTTATATAAAACAAAAAGAAAAGAAAAAGGTGGAGGAGTGGTAATATGGGAGTATTTAGTAGAGTTCTTTAACCCCATAGACAACTGGTCCAAGTTTTTGGAATTCCAAACCCATTTTATATGCTTTTGAAACCACCTTGGAACTTGGAATTGTTGTTTCATTCCAAAGTACCGTAAACTACCTTGTATTTATTCAATTTTCTTTTTAATCATTGAACAGAAATTACAGTTGTTCTAGTTACTCATATCAAACATTCAACGCAACACCTAAATGAATTACTTATTAAAAACCACGTTCGTGTCTAATAGTAACAATCCCATGATGTCTATAGCATCAAAAGCAAAAATATATAAATTAATAAATTTCCATCTTTCAATTAAATTCATGAGTTGAGACGACCACCTATCACAATGAAATGCACTAAAATGTTTCATCTGTAGACATAGTCAATCTCATCACATACTCACGCACACATAGTATGCATGGGGAGAGACAGAGACAGGGATTATTTTCTAAATGAGCTTGGAGATTAATTGATCAATTAGAGCTTTCACACGTTAATGTATGAAACACTTCATAAGGAAAAAACAAATAATAATAAACAATTAAGTACACATTTATTTATTATTAAAATATCATGCAGGGTACCTGCAAAGGTTACATAGTGATATGGAACATATATTATCCCCACTTTTACCTCAATTTTAGAGCTAGAACCAAATCTGTGAGTTATAACTCCGAATGTGAAACTTACTCGTCCTTCATGAACCAAGGCCTTTTTCTTTTCTAATGGGAGTTTTATTACTTTCAATTTTGTGATGGGTATTAGAATAGATGTGTGGCCCAATGAGAACGCCACATTTCCACTTCTCTGTGGCCTTCTACTATATGCACCAAAATACAACACAACAATAGATTAGATGACTTCAGATGCATCTGCTCTCAGGTTGGATTTTCAAAATTTTGAGTAGCAGCGCTTTCTTAACTCCAAAATAATCCTGTAATCCTACCACGTTTCTAAACCTGCAGACTTCTTAAATCCCATTCACGTAGGAAAGATTGCATTCGGTAGCACATTTGGTATACTATTCTTGACGAGGCAATCTTTAAATGTCAAAAGTGACAGGTTGTGAAGGGTCATAATTTCTACCGGTAGTTCTTTCACCAGTTGGAAAATGAACATCGATAACAAATATACATATGTGCTATAACTTGTATAGAGCATGTTTAAGTGTACAGACCAACAAATTAAAGTACGATAATCACTTGTCGAAACATCCGAAGCACAGGGAGCATATAAACATCTGTCCCTAAAAGTAATACTTGTTAGTAAGGACGACAAGCAAATGCAAGCTAACTAAAGTAACAAGCAAGAAAGAGGTGCAACGCAACACACAAGACTAGCACCACGAAACCTGAACTCAAGGCCGATGAATCCCAGAAGTATGATTCAGATGACGACAACACCGACTTCAGAAAAATTGGAGAAACTGAAGCAGAGAAAAGCAACGGAGATATTTGTCCTAAGAAACATAGTGAAGGAACAAGTACCAGGAACAGGTGACTTCCTTCCTTAGCTAGCAGAGCACTCGCGTCTTAACAGATATAGCAATTGACTATTTGTTGGAACCTCTGTTATGAAGTAAGAAAAAGAAACGCGAAGGAATAAACAAAGACAAAAAGATAATGGAATAAAATACGGCATGGGGATTTGATTATTTGCTTGCAACTTTCGTCTGAGGACCTTTTCCTCTTTTCTTTGGCCTAATTGGTACGTAAACATGCCTGAAGCTTCTGTCTCCATCTTTATGGTCACGCATGATTCTCGTTCTTACACTTTTAGCTCTTGGATTAGGCAAATGATAGGCTACTCTACCACTTCTGGTTCATTTTATTTCCTGGAAAATTGACACGATTGGTAGATATTTTATAAAGAAACTATTTAAGAAATATGGTTGATTTTCTAGTGTTGGTTTAGATTTTAGAAAAGAGCTAAAAATCATTATTGGAAGTCTGGTGTTAGAAAACATAAGGAAAGTGTTGAATCAGTTACAAACTTATTATACAAATATCAATTCATTCATACACTTTTCAATTTTACAAATTTAGTAACATTTGTGCAAAATTCTTTTTGTAGTCCTTCTAATTAGTTTTTGACAGAAATTGTTGATGTGGTGGTATGCCAATATAGGACGGCTAGAAATGATGGATCATCATGTCAGTTATTTCTATTGAATTGACTATAAAGACTACAAAAGTATAGGACTAAACTCGCATCCTTATAATAGGTATAACATTGGTCGAGTAATTTTCCCCAAAAAACTTAATTCGAGTTTAAGACAAATAAACCTATAATGCATGATCTCAAGAACTTGGCAGCAAGACTCAAGACCTCGAGCCTTGGACTCAAAATTAGAGCTGAACTGTTAGCCCCGAACTCAATATCTAAGAGTTAAGCCGTTGAAAGTTGATCCAAGGACTTGTGACCCTGGCCCTAGATGCTCAAGTCTAGCCCTAGTGTCCAAAGCTTAGGGGAGAAGAATCGCACAAGTACCATAATTCTTTTCGTTCGCTTGAGTGCCATATGTTACGTATAATATATATGTCACTATGCTTCATTGACAAGTCTCTTAGCTGAATGCAATTACAGTGATTTTACTGAGAAAGCACCTCATTACCAAGAAGGTAAAAGAAAGAAAATACACAGACGCTCTTATGCTACAATAGGGTGCGGAGCATGACCAATCCTAGGATCATACTCAGTTTGCAACTTCCCTTTGGTTTCTTCAGTGGGCTTGGTCTTGGAGTGTGGGTGTACTCATCTGTATGGTGCATTAAGAGCAGCCATACATGAGTTATAAGCTCTCTGTACTTTATGATGAAGTTGGAGATTGCTGAACACTTTATGGCACCACATATTGCAGTCACGCCCATCGTCGGTAGTCTTGTCAAAAAGCTATCTCTTGGGCCGCTGATATTAAGCAAGACAGTGCTTATACTTGGAGAAGAATGATGAAGTTCAGAGGCTTATTGAAACCATATGTGAAATCTGTTATTGGCAATGGGTAGAATATTCTCCAAAGGTGAATCATTGGCATCCTTTTGGGACTCATTTAGACAATTTTCCAAGAAGAGCAGTATATGAATCCTCTTTAGGAATTCATCCAGAAGTTGCTGATGTAATCAGCAGCCAAGCTGCATTAGCAGACAAACTCAGATATGGAAGACAAGCATTAATTTCTCTGGTTCTGCCAAACGTGTCTTGGCATATACTTTTGTGGCTTCTCAAACTTTGGTTTCATCGTAGGGCGCCTGTAAACTCATGATGGAATGAAGGAACGATGTACCGGAGATGACAAGTGTGTGTTATGGAGTTGATAGGGAAAAATTACCTAATTAATCCTATATTTATTATACGAATATCAATTCAGTTCTAAAATTTTCAATTTTGGCAATTTAGTTTTAAATCTTTGTGTGAAATTCCAATATAGTCTTTTTGGGCTGATCTTCATTGAAAATCACTAATGTGGCAATCTAATAATCATCAACCGTCCTACATGGCATCATAGTGTTAGCAATTTTTTTGGCGAAAATTGCTCTAAAGAACTACATTAGATTTTCGTGCAAATGTTTATGACTCAATTAACAAAATTAGAAAGTTCATGATGAAATTGATATCCATACAATAGGTTTAGAACTAATCGGAAAATACTTGTCAATCGATAGCATGTGCTGAAAAGTCATCTATTTTTTGTCCATTAGTTCTTCGAGAAGTCTTGATTAAGATTCTAGAGTTAACTGGAATTTCAATATGGTCACCCAAACAAGGATTAAGTTTGAGATAATATGAAACAGGCAATTTGAGAAAATTCGTTTTTTATTATATCTTGCTTGGCATGACCTAGATTGAATTATATACACAACACAAAATCAACAAATAACTTAGAGAAAATATCGTATCGTGTTGTGTAGACAAAATAACCACCACCTCCCTCCAAGGTGGTCGCTATTTACTGCCACGACGAACTTCGTGAGGTCACCTGCCCATGACAATCGATAATTTAGGGTGGTTGCCTGCCTCTTTCATAGGCAACCACCACCATACGGAACAAGTTTGGCTTGTGATTGATGGCATTATGTGGTCGTCGTCATCTAAGTAGAATCGATACTAACACGACACAAAACACATGTTGATTTGTCGTTTCTAAAAAAATAGAGAATTTCAACTTGAGACACGTTGTATATTAAATATATATTTATATATACATGATAAATTATCATTTTTATGATTAGTTTAATCAAATTAATTTGATTCAAATTCACAGATAAATAAATAATTAAAAAACAACATAGAATAAATTTACAATAAAAAGATTAATCTACCATTTTTTAATATCATTCATTAGAGAGGAATTGTATGTCACAAGAAATGAGAGTTGGAAGAGAAGAAAAAGCTAAATTTTCCATCTTTCCTCATTTATTATTGTTATTGTTTTACATATTTACATTTTGATCCCTCATTTAGTAAAATTTTTAAAATTGATTCCATGCATGTCGGAATTACATGTCGGCATTCCAAACTTGCATGTCGAGATTTCTCGGCTCGAGTGTCGAGAGTATTGAAAAAATTAACCAGGTGTCTAATTTTTGACATTTTGTTGACCGAGTGTCAAAAAAAGTATCAAATAGTGTTGGAATATATAACACCACATAAAAGCTCTTGGAGAGTGTTGACGCTTCATATGTTGCCATCGCGGCAAGGCAACCAACGCTCGGTGGTGACAATAATGCTAGTCCATGGTGGCTACATCTAGCCAACCCGCGTGATCAAGATTAGGGTGTCGAATCGAACTAAAAACCGAACCGAACCGAAAACCAAACCGAACTAAACTGAAAAATTCAGTTTTTCAGTTCGGTTCAGTTTATCCGGTGAACTAAACTGAACCAAACCAACAAATAAAAGTGGAGAAATAAAAGTGGGGAAATCTAAGTTTAACAGAAAAAAAAAACGAAAACCAAAAACCAAAAGTTGAAAACCAAAAATCGAAAAATCGAACCGAACCGAATCGAAATTTTAGTTCGGTTCAGTTCGGGTTTCGGCTTGGTTTGAAAAATTTTTCTAATAGTTCGGTTTGGTTCGGTTCGATTTGATTCTGTTTTTCAAAAAAAAACTGAATTGAACCGAACTGAACCGTTGACACCGCTCGAGATAGGAAAACTCTTAGGCGACCACCGGTGGCCTGAGAGTTGCGAAATTGCGCGGTGGGTGCTTGAGGTCAACGGGCAGCAAGTGTCAATAGCCATGCACAGCAGTGCCATGGTGGCTTTGTTGAGTGGGAAACAGAAACGTAGTTTTTATTTTCCTTCTGTTTATTTTTCTCTTTTATCCTTTTCCACTTTTCCATATTTCAGATGAGATAATTTTATTCCACCCTTAGGTCCGAACAGACTATTCAATTTTTTTATTCGTATGTATCCGGACTTTTAGAGAGTAGTGGACAACCATGGTATGGATTAGATAGCGAATTACAAAATCATAATTCAACGAAATAAATTGGTCAACAACTCGCTATACAAGAAAAATGCAAATAAAAAGCCTCTCAAATGAATAACGCATGAATTATATCTCCTCTCAAGCTTTTATTTTGAGTTATTATAAAAAAATTAGATTTACTTAAAATTTGAAATATCATGTCCAAGACCAAGCGACCGAGAAAGGAACAAATTGATTCTTCTTAAAAGCAAACTGATCTTGCAAACCAACTCCGAGCAAGAGCAATAATAAAAGAGTTCAACGGAAAGACAAATGAGATTATAGATTGATGTAACTATGTTGTCACACCCCAATTCACAAGAAAAAGGACATGACACGGCTGTTTTTTCACCAAATGGTGCAGCCTCAACATAACTAAAATTCAACCTATATATATATATATATATATGACAGAAAGGGTATTTGGTTACATATCATAGTACTTCTACAATCCACTGAACTAAAAGTTTCCACCACAAAAGTCATCCCCAAATGAATGCTCATGCCTATTCGCGACTCGCTGAAGAACCTAAAAAATAAGTATATGAGATGAGTGAGCTATCATAGCTTAACACATTTTCTCTAAATAGATCGAGAAATCACTATGCATATTTAAAAACACAATCCTAACTCATTTTAACATAATATATAATCATAACTCAAATACTGAAAATACCAATAATCCAGTCCATTAGTCAATCTCATAAAATATGTATCAATGGTCTATTCCATTGATCAATCTTATCAAACCATACATTAATGATCCATTCCATCAACTATACTCAAATCACATATTAATGGTCCACTCCATTGACCCATTTCATGCTCAAATGTCTAGTCAAGGTCACACATAACGTCCTTAACAAGACGACCAAGATTTCCCCCGAGACAAGATCTCCACCTATTATTAGCCAGTGGCTCGGCCCACAAGAATATCCTAGACTAGTATACGCATACCCACACACCCCTTAGAGTTCACAAAGACATTGAACACCAACCACCAATTACAATATCTAGTAATCCAACATCAGAAGAAAAATCATATCACAACTAAAAATTTGATATATAAATATCAAAGTGTTCTTCAAAATGTCTTAGATTCTTTCATAAAGAATTTCACAAATCATTTTCAAACAACCATTTAAATCAAATTCGAAATATAACTTAATCTTTCAAATAACGAAATGGCAGTAATAACTCAATCATATTTTATGTAACAAAATATGCATTTTATCAACTCATGGATTATATTATTCACCATGTTTCTCAAAACATGAGTTTAAAATACAAAGAAGAAATAATGTCACTCACTTGGGAAAAACCAAAATCAACTACGACGCATACTCGAACCACCTTAACAATTAATGGAAAAACAATATCAAAAGGCTAAGTAAAAAAAGAATATTCTTACAATGAATCACCTATCCTAGGCCTATTTGTTGATAAAACGACACCTATGTGCCACAAAGCTCACATTTAGTGGAAACCCATCGTTTTCCACACAGGCGCGGCCCATGCCCCAACTTCGTCACACCATAACTTCTTCCACAAAATTCCGTTTCAAGCCATCTTATAATCTTTAGAAAGCTCTCTTAATATACAACAACAATCCCAACTCAGCCATCCCAAAACAAGATCTGAAAACAAAGTGAAAAAATAGGCTCGAAGCTATTGTTCACTACGGTTCTAGAATGCGCCCCCAACTTTAAAATTTGGTTAGGACAAACCGCAAGCTCAAATCACAATCCGTAAGATGCTATAGCTTCACAACATCCCAAAGTACAATTTCTACAAAAATATGTAGCTCAACAACTCAAAAATCGGGTTTTGCCACACAAATATCCAAGAAATCCGAATTTTGAGACCTAATTGCTGCGATTGCTTCAAGTGGGTGATTAAAGGCTTCAATTTCTTACCGGCATTGCAAAACACACTTGAGTCGGCTTGATGAGGCGTCCGAATCACGAGCGTGCCAAAATTTTTCCCTTTTCCCCTTTTCCTTTCTCTCCTCTCCCTTGTTTCTTTCTTTTCCCTGCTTTTGCCCGTGCTCTTGCCGTGCTCTTCCCTTTCTCTCCCTCTCTCTCTTTTAAAACACAGCCAAAGCTTTCTCCACTTTCCTTTAGCTTATATTGTTGACTTTTCAAACTCTTTCTTTCCCTTTTTTTTTTTTTGTTATTTAAAGCCCATATATTACATATGTTCACTGTTCCAATTCTATTGACACATTTAGGCTAAACTCGACCAATTTAGCTAAGAGTGTAAACCTTGCCATGTTACCTAGACCCGTTAAACGGGTGGGTCGGGTCGGGTTTGGGTCGGGTCATAAATGGTCCGACCCAAATCGACCCATTTAACCCGTTATGACCCATTTATTATAGTGCAAAAATTTTTGGCCCATACCCGACCCGACCCATACTCGACCCATACCCGACCTATTTAACAAAACCTAAAAAGTTTATATATATATTTTTAAAATGATATTGCTAAAATAGTTTTATACAACACAAATTTAATGGATAATTTTTATAATTTTTAAAATAATTATTTTTAAAAAATCGAATTTTAATTATTTTTTTATTTTTTAAAATTATTTTTAAAAAAATTAATTTTTTAATTATTTTTATTTTTATTTTTAAGAATATAATATTTCTTTTTCTTTTTCTTTTCTTTTTCTTTTTTTCTTCTTCTTCTTCGGTCAGCCGCCGGCCACGACGACTGCCGGCGGCCGGCCACAGGCGAGCCTCGAGCTCGCCCGGCTCGCCGACGCCGGCGAGCTCGAGGCTCGCCAGATCCGGCGAGCTCGAGCTCGCCCGACGCCGGCGAGCTCGAGTCTCGCCAGATCCGGCGAGCTCGAGCTCGCCCGACGCCGGCGAGCTCGAGTCTCGCCAGATCCGGCGAGCTCGAGCTCGCCCGACGCCGGCGAGCTCGAGTCTCGCCAGATCCGGCGAGCTCGAGCTCGCCCGACGCCGGCGAGCTCGAATCTCGCCAGATCGGCGAGGCTCCAGATCCGGCGAGCTCGAGGCTCGCCGGCATCGGGCGAGCTCGAGCTCGCCCCTCGCCGGATCTGGCGAGGCTCGAGCCTCGCCGGACGTCGGCGAGGCCTCCGCCTCGCCAGATCTGGCGAGCTCGAGGCTCGCCGGCGTCGGGCGAGCTCGAGCTCGCCCTCGCCCGACGCCGGCGAGTTTGAGTCTCGCCAGATCGGCGAGGCTCGAGCCTCGCCGGGCGTCGGCGAGGCCTCCGCCTCGCCAGATCCGGCGAGCTCGAGCTCGCCTGACGCCGGTCGCCGGCCATCGCCGTGCCGACGACCGGAGGAAGAAGAAAGAAAAAATAAGAAGAAAGAAAAATAAAAATAAAAAAATAATTATAATTATAATTTCGGTTTTTATAAAAAAATTTTAAAGTTAAAGAGATGAGAGAGATGGTGGGGTTTTGAGTTAAAATAAATAGGTTCATTTTTAATGAGTTAATAAATGGGTCATAAATGGGTCAATTCTTTAACTCATTTAAAACCCATATATGCTAGTATTAACCCATTAAAACCCATTATAGGTGCTTTATGAAAGAAAGCTTGACCCATTAATGACCCATTTAACCATAAATGGGTCTATAGATGGGTTATGCAACCCATTTAACACCTCTAATGTTACCCAAGTAGAATTTGCTGCCGTGCAGAACTAAAACTACTTCTACAACTACGCCACTATGAAAGATACATTCAAGTATTTACAAAGAGCCCTCCACACCTTGTCTTCACCCTTAGTACAATCCCTTCTCTCTTGGGTGTACATATGGGTTTCACTCTTGCTACCACTTAGTATCAGCAGTCAAAAGCTATTACAAATGTGCTCCTTTGTCCGTGATTTCTTGCAAGAATAATCTTGAAATATCATACTTGATTGCTATGAACTTTATCTTCAATTTCAAAACTCCAGCGATCATAAAGTATATACCTGGAAACTCCAAGTTTGCATTGCCTGGTCAAATGCGGAGCCTCCGCTTTGCTCATATCACATTAAGTTTGCAAATTATTACGCTTAGTGAATCTCCCTCGCATGATTGTAAAACCTGCATGGTTAATTTATAAATTTCCGCAACACTTAAGAAAGCTTATCAAATACTTTTGATTTAGTTGTCATTGAACGATGTTTTTCAACATTATGAATGTGGTCTGAGTACTACCAAAGGAAGAAACTCTCCCCTCCAAAATCACCTGCCCAGTGACTAGTATGTCAGACCGTAGACAAGTTAACAACAAAACAACAATCCTCATCGTTACGGGTTTCATAAGATTAAACTACTTTCTGAGCAATGAGAGAGCAAGTGAGTGTAAATAAAACAAGCCTTTTGTATATAATGGATCTACATCCAACATATATGTCACTATGCTTCATTGACAAGTCTCTTAGCTGAATGCGATTACAGTGATTTTACTAAGAAAGCACCTCTTTACCAAGAACAAAAAGACAGAACACACATACCCCATGCTACAATCGGATGCAGAGCATAACGAATCCTAGGATCATGACTTATTTTGCTACGTTTATCTGGTTTCTTAGGTGTGTTTCTCCTTGGGAGTGTGGGAGTACTTATCAGTCATGTGCATCAAGAGCAGCCAAACATGAGTTATAAGCTCTCCGCCTTGTCGCAACAGTTTCGTGTGATGGTAAACTTGACAATTATACGCAGCATAGCACAACATCTCCACCCAAATGCTGCTTATAATCTGCCACTTGTTGTTCTTGCCCTTCAGTTTTGCAGCCAATTCCTTTGCGTCCGACAGCACACGCCACTTCCTGGTGATTATGGTTCCCTTCTTATCCAGGGAGGGTTCAAGCACATTCTCTTCTGAAGACAATGTCTTCAAGGCCTCACTGCGGTCTCTGTACCTGAGAAACGGCTTCAATATGGCACAAGCATGCTCCAATGTGATTTTGGCAGTTGTTAGGGACAATGTGTAGGGTCGCAGTGCTAGAAGGTATATCATGTAATTAGACAGCAGTTCACTTCCCTTACAGTCCGGAGAATTATCAGGCTCTGAAAGGCAGATGTTCGTTGCAATGTGCCAAATGATGATGCTTTTGTCAAATGTTGTGGAGATTGTGGAGATGTTTCTTTCCAACACTTTAATGGCTTCCTGTGTCCACTCCATGTTACCCCTGAGTTTGTGAGCTTCAAGTGTCCACTCGCCACGTTTGTTGAAGGGCTTTTTGTCTCTGATCATGTCGAACTTTTCCATATTTTCCACCAGCAATACCTTGAGATAGCCAGGGATTTTCAAGTGAGAGCAATGCTTTCTCCATGTCACTTCTTTTTGCCGAAGTGTTTGAGGATTCTCCCAATGGACCATGAGCGGTCATTGTACAGGCTATGATCCAACAAGTTGACTTGCCCAACTGAGTTCGACCACCTTTCCCTCATCATATACCTTTTAGCTAAGGATTTCAATAGCCTTGTCGACATGAGGCAGTTTATACAGCTCATCACCGCAATGGCCCATGCTGAAAAAGGTTGCAGAACAATTTGGTAACCTTCTAGGGCGGTGACTCCTATCAACAAGGCGTAAGTGTAGGTGATGTACACGTCTATAAAGAAGGCACTCTTGAAAATAACGGCAAATCCACACAAGGCTGAGACTAGACAGGAAAAGGTAATGAAGCGGCAGATAAGACCAAGCGACTTATAGAGAATTGGTTGCTTAGTGTAAAGTACGTCAAACATGAATCCAAGTTCGACCTCGGTTGTGATGAAGACTAAATCGCGCTCTACAGTTAATCGAGATTCTGATAGCGACTCTGGGTGGTAGAGCCAGTTTACAATGTGGGGCTTCAAGCATTGGAACCGATAATACGCCTTCAAGATGATCGTTTGCTCCATCGACAATCTGGGCCTGTCGGGCCTGTCGAAAAACTTGCCAACAGTTTCCTCATTGAAGATATCCTCGGCTGATATGCTCGACCCCTTCCAGTATACGTACGTGAGGGCCCAAACCGTCACCGCTGCTCGAATGATCCCAGCAGCAAACAAGGGGAAGTACAAAAATCGGATGGGGGACGTGCTGTCCCAGCAGCGAATCAGGATGCAGAAGACGAAAACGGCCCTGACAAACAAATTCAGCATCTGTCGGTAACTGAGGCGGTTGTCCTCAACCGAGTATGCAGTTATGGAGTCGGGGTTCCCAAGCTGCATCAAGAGCAACGGTGCAAGCAACCCCTTGAGCTCGGTAATGTAGTCCGGTCGATCAGAATGCTCGATCTGGACAACAGTGAGCTTGCCAATGGCGATAGTCACGAAGTAAGAAGAGAGCAAATAGGTGATTTGGATGACGTATTTGATGATGTCCGAAGTCATGTACCTCCGGCGGCTGCCGAAGATGGCGAGGGTGATCTGGCAAGTGAGGCTCATGGCGACCAGCGATTGGATGCCCCATGCTTCCCATAAATCTATTGATGCAGGCCATTCGGTACTGACTATGGATGATATCAGACTGAACGATTTCATGGGGACGTGATGTCTTCTGCTGTTCTTCCTGAGAAACAACCGTGCAAGTGAAATTAATAACGATGAGAATGGATGAACCGCCTTGGACTCATTCTGAAGAGTTAAGTATAAATCTCTAAGCTTCCTGTTGCATTCATTCAATATGTTCAGTAAGATTTTGGGATCCTAACACTGCTTTAATTCTTCCATTAAAACGAATGAGATTTATTTCGTCTTGCTCCCTGCATGAGCGAAACCAACTCGAAAAGGAGAGAGTGGTTTCAGAAGTCTATAAGCAATGCTAGGTGCTAGTTTTGCTAGAACAGATCTACGAATTTAATGCATTCAATGAGATGGCTAGTTGCAGCAGGACATCCTAAGAAGCGACTCATGTTCAAATACCCAACTGCCAATACTTGCATTAATTAGCGGACTGGTAAGGTAAACCAGTTCAGTACACCAAGCATTTCCCAAACATCAAATATGAGATCATCGAGACCCACACATGTTTTATTTTCCTGAATAGATCATCGACACACTCCTAAAACAGAATAAATGCTCAGAGACAAATGAACTAATGACAAGATGATGAATTTTCTGGAAAAATAAAGGAAGTGCAAATTGGTCTGGCAAGAAACCGAAGCCTTACTATGCTGGTGACTCCCAAGAAGCTGACGAATTAGGTTCTTCCTAACAATAGAAATGGCACCGAGAATGCCCGTGTTCCTAACACTTGTGGGGAAGCTTAGTTAAATTCAATTTTGAAGAGACAATAAGAGGGAATACACAAAGAAAGCAGAGATTTGATTACTTACTTGTAACTTTAATCTGCGATTCTTTGTCTCTTTGTTCCTTCCGCCAGCGACAAATCAGGTATAAGATTTTTAACTTTACACTATTGTTGGATCAATTCTCGAGGGGTGTAAACTCTGCTGAAAGTATGCAAAGAATTCACTCTTACACTTTTTTAGGTAAAAGTCACCGGGGCTCAAACTATTGCAATTTAAAAAAGCAATGCGTAAACTTCCAATTTATTAATAGTCTCTCAACTTCGCATAGCAAGATCAATTATATTCACTATCGTTCATAAGTTTTCGTAATCACACGATTATTTGGATTTTGGAATATATTTTCATATAAATTCATTTCTTAAACCAACCCATAATAAAGTAACATATTTTTTCACTTTATATTTTTAGTACTTAGGAATATTACAATAGTGACATTTAAGTATAATAGTTTAAGTAGAACCTCATTTACAAGAGACTTAGGATCTAAATATACTAGGCATCAATCTCTCTCTCCAGTTGCCATTCCCTGTAATCATCATTTTTTTCTTTTTACATTAATCTTCATACCTCCACGTCACAGAAATTCCAAGGGTCTCGTTGTGCTCCCAATACTGCTACCATTATCTTGCATCCACCCATACTCCAAACGATATCCGCATCTATAGTTAATAGAATGCAAATGACCTTACATCGCTTTATTTCTTAAATTTGTATTCTACAAAGCACGTGAAGTTTGGGAAAATTGTCCAAAAATTTTAAACCTATTGCATTTTTATCAATTTGGTCATAAACTTTTTAATTTCGTCAATTGAGTCATAAATATTTTCAAATTTTCCTAATTGAGTCTACCTAGTCAATTTTAACTAGAAATCATAGATGTAACTGTCGGTTGTCCTATATGACACGGTTGGCATTGACATGGATAATTTTATAAAGTTTCTAAAACTTATGATTTTTAATATTTTTTTTTTTTTTCTTAGTTTTCCTATATTTTCAGGGTCACTGGCCAACCCTTGCCACTCACAGGTGAGCGCTTTGCAACCCTTACTGCAGCCTCACATCCCAGTCCTCACAATATTTGGGCAAGGATCGCACACAAGAAAAGGAAAAGAAACAAAGAAAAATAAAAATAAATCAAAATTATTTTTAAAAAATTGTAAAAAATTGTCTACATTAGCATTAGCTATCCTACGTGACACTACTAATGTCTAGTCAACAATTTTAGATTAAAATTAACCTAATTGACTCAACTATCAAAAAGTTTAGAACTTAATTAGAAAAAAATTAAAAGATTTAGGATTGAATTGATAATAACGCAAAAGGTTTAGGACTTTTTGGACAATTTTTCCTGTAAAATTGTCATTGCACACTGCTTGCTTAGGCACTTATCTGATTGCACCAACAAACCTCAACTCTACTAATTTGCAGTCACAGAATGCTCTAGAAATACGTCTTGGCGCATGACATTTGACAGGTAGATCCCCCGAAACAAAACATATTGTTTTGCCTCAGCGAGCGAAGATGTTATACTTCTTACTGGCATTGGATGAAGCACTTTCTGCATTGGAAATTAGGGCATGACAGCGTAGAAAAGGTTGTGATCGAAAAGATGGATCTGATATTGTTTAGGAATACTGAGAATCCACTGCTCACAAAACGGATGTCAAGAAGGAGGAATAATGGGAGATAATAGAGTTAACAGTCGCAAAGTATAACTAGCTTCAGGGACAGTCAAAATTTTCCTTCAGCTTCTATTCTTGACTTTTCAAACTCTTTCTTTTCCCTTTTTTTTTAATTATTTAAAGCCCATATATTACATATGTTCACTGTTCCAATTCTATTGACACATTTAGGCTAAACTCGACCAATTTAGCTAAGAGTGTAAACCTTGCTATGTTACACAAATAGAATTTGCTGCCGTGCAGAACCAAAACTTCTTCTACAACTACGCCACTGTGAAAGATGCATTCAAGTATTTACAAAGGGCCCTCCACACCGTCTTCACCCTTAGTACAATCCCTTCTCTCTTGGGTGTACATATGGGTTTCACTCTTGCTACCACTTAGTATCAGCAGTCAAAAGCTATTACAAATGTGCTCCTTTGTCCGTGATTTCTTGCAAGAATAATCTTGAAATGTCATACTTGATTGCTATGAACTTTATCTTCAATTTCAAAACTCCAGCGATCATAAAGTATATAACTGGAAACTCCAAGTTTGCACTGCCTGGTCAAATTTAGAGCCTCCGCTTTGCTTATATCACGTTAGGTTTGCAAATTATTACACTTAGTGGATCTCCCTCGTATGATTGTAAAACCTGCATGGTTAATTTATAAGTTTCTGCAACACTTAAGAAATCTTATCAAATACTTTTGATTTAGTTGTCATTGAACGATGTTTTCCAACATTATGAACGTGGTCTGAGTTCTACCAAAGGAAGAAACTCTCCCCTCCAAAATCACCTGCCCAGTGACTAGTATGTCAGACCGTAGACAAGTTAACAAGATAACAACAATCCTCATCAATACGGGTTTCATAAGATTAAACTACTTTCCGAGCAATGAGAGAGCAAGGGAGTGTAAAGAAAACAAGCCTTTTGTATAATGGATCTACATCCAACATATATGTCACTATGCTTCATTGACAAATCTCTTAGCTGAATGCGATTACAGTGATTTTACTAAGAAAGCACCTCTTTACCAAGAACAAAAAGAGAGAACACACATACCCCATGCTACAATCGGATGCAGAGCATAACGAATCTTAGGATCATGACTTATTTTGCAACTTTTATCTGGTTTCTTAGGTGGGTTTCTCCTTGGGTGTGTGGGAGTACTTATCAGTCATATGCATCAAGAGCAGCCAAACATGAGTTATAAGCTCTCCGCCTTGCCGCAACAGTTTCGTGTGATGGTAAACTTGACAATTATACGCAGCATAGCACAACATCTCCACCCAAATGCTGCTTATGATCTGCCACTTGTTGTTCTTGCCCTTCAGTGTTACAGCCAAATCCTGTGCGTCCGACAGCACACGCCACTTCCTGGTGATTATGGTTCCCTTCTTATCCAGGTAGGGTTCAAACACCTTCTCTTCTGAAGACAATGCCTTCAAGGCCTCACTGCGGTCTCTGTACCTGAGAAATGGCTTCAATATGGCGCAAGCATGCTCCAATGTAATTTTGGCAGTCGTTAGGGACAATGTGTAGGGTCGCAGTGCTAGAAGGTATATCATGTAATTGGACAGCAGTTTGCTTCCCTTACAGTCCGGAGAATTATCAGGCTCTGAAAGGCAGATGTTCGTTGCAATGTGCCAAATGATGATGCTTTTGTCAAATGTTGTTTTTGTGGAAATGTTTCTTTCCAACGCATCAATGGCTTCCTCTGTCCACTCCATGTCGCCCCTGAGTTTTTGAGCTTCAAGTGTCCACTCACCGCGTTTGGTGAAGGGCTTTTTGCCTCTGATCACGTCGAACTTTTCCATATTTTCCACCAGCAATACCTTGAGAGAGCCAGGGATTTTGAAGTGAGAGTAATGCTTTCTCCAGGTCACATCTTTTTGCCGAAGGGTTTGAGGATTCTCCCAATGGACCATGAGCGGTCATTGTACAGGCTATGATCCAACAAGTCGACTTGCCCAACTGAGTTCGACCACCTTTTCCTCTTCATATACGTTTTAGCTAAGAATTTCAACAGCCTTGTCGACCTGAGGCAGTTTATACGGCTCATCGCCACAATGGCCCGCGCCGAAAATGGTTGCAGAACAATTTGGTAACCTTCTAGGGCGGTGACTCCTATCAACAAGGCATAAGTGTAGGTGATGTACGCGTCTATCAAGAAGGCACTCTTGGAAATAACGGCAAATCCACACAAGGCTGAGACTAGACAGGAAAAGGTAATGAAGCGGCAGACAAGACCAGGCCATTTATAGAGAATTGGTTGCTTAGTGTAAAGTACGTCAAACATGAATCCAAGTTCGACCTCGGTTGTGATGAAGGCTAAATCGGGCTTTACAGTTAACCGAGATTCTGATAGCGACTCTGGGTGGTAGAGCCAGTTTACAATGTGGGGCTTCAAGCATTGGAACCGATAATACGCCTTCAAGACGATCTTTTCCTCAATTGACAATTTAGGCCTGTCGGGCCTGTTGATAATTTTGCCTACAGCTTCCTCATCGAAGATATCCCTGGCTGATATGCTCGACCCCTTCCAGTATACGTACGTGAGGGCCCAAACTGTCACTGCTGACCGAATGAACCCAGCGGCAAACAGGGGAAGTACAAAAATCGGATGGGGGACGTGCTGTCCCAGCAGCGAATGAGGATGCAGAAGACGAAAACGGCCCTGACAAACAAACTCAGCATCTGTCGGTAACTGAGGCGGTTGTCCTCAACCGAGTATGCAGTTATGGAGTCAGGGTTCCCAAGCTGCATCAAGAGCAACGGTGCCAGCAACCCCTTGAGCTCGGTAATGTAGTCCGGTCGATCAGAATGCTCGATCTGGACAACAGTGAGCTTGCCAATGGCGATAGTCACGAAGTAAGAAGAGAGCAAATAGGTGATTTGGATGACGTATTTGATGATGTCCGAGGTCATGTACCTCCGGCAGCTGCCAAGGATGGCGAGGGTGGTCTGGCAAATGAGGCTCATGGTGACCAGCGATTGGATCTCCCATGCTTCCCATAAATCTCTTGAGGCAGGCCATTCGGTACTGACTATGGATGATATCAGACTGAACAATTTCATGGGGACGTTATTTCTTCTGCTGTTCTTCCTGAGAAACAACTATGCAAGTGAAATTAATAACGATGAGATTGGATGAACCGCCTTGGACTAATTCTGAAGAGTTAAGTATAAATCTCTAAGCTTCTTGTTGCATTCATTCAATATGTTCAGTAAGATTTTGGGATCCTAACACTGCTTTAATTCTTCCATTAAAGCGAATGAGATTTATTTCGTCTTGCTCCCCTGCATTAGCGAAACCAACTCGAAAAGGAGAGAGTGGTTCTATAAGCAATGCTAGGTGCTAGTTTTTGCTAGAACAGATCTACGAATTTGATGCATTCAATGAGATGGCTAATTGCAGAAGGACATCCAAAGAAGCGCCTCATGTTCAAACACCCAACTGCCAATACTTGCATTAATTAACGGACTGGTAAGGTAAACCAGTTCATTACACCTAGCATTTCCCAAACATCAAATATGAGATCATCGAGACCCACACATTTTTTATTTTGCTGAACCGATCATCGACACACTCCTAAAACAGAATAAATGTTCAGAGACAAATGAACTAATGACAAGATGATGAATTTTTTGGAAAAATAAGTACAAATTGGTCTGACAAGAAACCGAAACCTTACTATGCTGGTGACTCCCAAGAAGCTGACGAATTAGGTTCTTCCTAATAATAGAAATGGCACCGAGAACGCCGTGTTCCTAACACTAGTGGGGAAGCTTAGTTAAATTCAATTTTGAAGAGACAATAAGAGGGAATACACAAAGAAAGCAGAGAATTGATTACTTACTTGTAACTTTCATCTACGATTCTCTGTCTCTTTGTTCCTTCTTCAGCGACAAATCGGGTATAAGACTTTTAACTTTACACTATTGTTGGATCAATTCTCGAGGATGTAAACTCTGCTGAAAGTATGGAAAGAATTCACTCTTACACTTTTTATGTCACCAGAGCTTGAACTACTGCAATTTAAATAAGCAATGCTTTTGCCCTAGTTGCCACCCTTTCTACATGGAAGGGGGAGGTGAGGGGTTCGAATCTCCATCTTTTCGGGGAGGTTGGGGTGAGGAAAAATAGTTTCAAATGTAAGTTTCGACTTCCATGCCCAAAGCAAAAGTTTAAGTGAGAGTTAGAATAAGAGTAGAGTAGGACCGACAAAAATAAAAATAAGCAATGCCTAAACTTCCAATTCATTAATAGTATATCAACTTCACATAACAAGATCAATTAGTTATTCACTATCTTCCACAAGTTTTCTTAATCACACGATTGTCTAGATTTTGGAATATATTTTCATATAAATTCATTTCTTAAACCAACCCATTATAAAGTAACATATTTTTTTTTCACTTTTTATTTTTAGTACTTATGAATATTACAATAGTGACATTTAAGTATAATAGTGTAAGTAGAACCTCATTTACAAGAGACTTAGGATCTAGATATACTAGGCATCAATCCCTCTCTCCAGCTGCCATTCCCTGTAATCATCATTTTTTTTTTCTTTTTACATTTTTCTTCATACCTCCACGTCACAGAACTTCCAAGGGTCCCTCTGTTCTCCCAATACTGCTACCATTATCTTGCATCCACCCATCCTCTAAACGATATCCGCATCAATAGTTAATAGAATGCAAATGACCTTACATCACTTTATTTCTTAAATTTGTATTCTACAAAGCACGTGAAATTTGGAAAAATTGTCCAAAAAGTTTTAAATTTATTGCATTTTTACCAATTTTGTCATAAACTTTTAATGTTATCAATTGAGTCATAAATCTTTTTCAAATTTTGCTAATTGAGTCTACCTAGTCAATTTTAGCCATAAATCATAGATGTAAATGTCAGTTTTCCTACGTGACACGGTTGGGATTGACATGGACAATTTTTATAATGTTTCTAAAAATTCTGATTTTTTTATAATTTTTTACACTTTTCTTCTTTTCTCTTTCTTAGTTTTCCTATATTTTTAGGGTCACTGGCCAACCCTTGCCACTCACAAGTGAGCGCTTTGAAACCCTCACTATGGCCTCACCCCCCAGTCCTCACAATATCCGGGCAAGGGTCGCACACAATAAGAGGAAAAGAAACAAAGAAAAATAAAAATAAATCAAAATTACTTTTAAAAAATTGTAAAAATTGTCTACGTTAGCATCAACTGTCCTACATGACATTACTAGTGTCTATGTCAACGATTTTAGATTAAAATTAACCTAACTGACTCAATTGTCAAAAGGTTTAGGACTTAATTAGAAAAAATTAAAAGATTTAAGACTGAATTGGTAATAGCTAAAAAAGATTTAGGATTTTTTTGGACAATTTTTCCTGTAAAATTGTCATTGCACACTGCTTGCTTAGGCACTTATCTGATTGCGGCAATAATCCTCAAATCTACTGATTTGCAGTCACAAAATGCTCTAGAAATACGTCTTGGCGTATGGCATTTGACAGGTAAATCCCCGAAACAAAACATATTGTTTTGCCTCAGCGAGCGAAGATGTTATTACTGGCATTGGATGAAGCACTTTCTGCATTGGAAATTAAGGCATGACAGCGTAGGAAAGGCTGTGTTCGAAAAGATGGATCTGATATTGTTTAGGAATACTGAGAATCCACTGCTCACAAAACGGATGTCAAGAAGGGGGAGTAATGGGAGATAATAGAGTTAACAGTCGCAAATTATAACTAACTTCAGGGAGAAACTCAGAATTTTCTTGCTTTTGCCTTGATTGGACTTTGGTCAGGATCATGGATTAATTTAATGACGTAAGTAATTTGGTCATCTCTTTCAATTTCTGAGTACCATCTGGATGATAAACAAAGATAACAATTTCCACTCATTTTTGTCTTTTCAGAATTTTCAAAGCTTCAACACTAGAGTTGACTATTTATATGAAATTTGTGATTAACCATTGAGGAACAATATAAGATTAATATATTGTTGAATAGTTGTCATTTTAAGAGCTAATTAACAAGATGCAAGTTGATCCTTTATTCTAAATTTGCATACAAACCATATATGTTGATGCTAGGTAATAAAAAGAGATTTTCCTTGGACATTTCATTTTAAAAGCCAATTGTACAACCATTAAGTCAGCATTTGTCTTGACCCTCCTAGGGTGAGATCCTTGAGGTGGTCAACAAATTGCCATGTGAGCGCGGATTGTCCCTCTTGCATGGTGGTGCTTACCCTTGGCTCGGGTTCTTTCAAACTCTATCGGTCGCAAAATGATTTGACTTAATTAATTTATCACAGATGTACCGGTTTAAGGTTTATATGGTCAAAAAATTAGTTTAAAATAATTTTGTGACGGCTGAATCAGTTTGGAGTTTTTCGCAGTATTCATACTAAAATATTTGATATTTCTTTCTTTGTTCTCTCATTTGAAATTGATCACTACATGACAATTAATTTGCACCATTCCGATAATCCAATGAATATTTGATTGAGCTCTCTTTTAAATCTGCGGCAATTTACCACCGAAGTGGTTGGTCTAGCGGTAATAGACCCAATAGACCAGCAGGCTACCACAAGATTGCAAATTAAAAACAGGCCGAACCTCTGAAACACTTGTGCTATGTGGCCTGGCTGTCACGGGAGCTCTAGGTCCATGCTGGAGTGGCCGTTCAGAGCTGGTCGTCACGAGCTTGACTAGGGTGAGCATCGTACTAGAGCTCGAGCAGTCAGTCACAAACTAGTAGAGCCATGAATAAATTGCGGAAGGAGAAAGAATGAGTGAGCGAGCGCGCGACCGAGATTTTTTTGTTTTTTTTTTCTTTTTTTTTTTTTCATTTTGTTTGATTACGTTAGCTAAATTTTAACCACGTCGTTATACTCCAACATTATCTAACGGCCATGTTTGTCGGATTTGGCTGATTTTTTATTTTTTTAATCTCACTCATCTTTTCTACATACATGTAGTGCTCAGGAAGACTGAACCCCAAAGCTGGTACTCTCCGGCCCACCCCACAATCCCTTTAACCAACAGGTCCGTATGCCTATGGGCGGATCTAGCTGATTTGGTGTTAGAAGAATTTGCTATTAGTTTATGAAATTAGGAGAATTGATTAGACCAATTAAAAATGAAAGGGATAAGTACACATAAATCCTAAAACTTATTGTGAAAGTGTGATTGAATTTTAACACTTTCAAGAAATTGTAATCAAGTCCTCAAACTTATCAAATTGATACAATTAAGCCCCTAAAATTGAACGAAAAATTATTATGAGTTTTTATTATTTTCTTAAAATGCATGATGCTAATGTAACATACAACAAGCACCCCCATCAGAATTTTAAAAAAAAAATTAAAAGGAAAAAAGGAAAATAAGAGGATGAAACTCAAATTAGTTTCATAATTTCTTTAATAACTCTCCAATCTCCTAGTTCAACCCTAGCTTAGTTATAGAGAAATTGCGACTCAAAACCTCTCGATCACTAGAATTAGCATCCATCAATCAAACCAACAATCAACCAATGTTTAAATCAATCAATTAGGGATGAGAATTGATTAATTGACCACATCATTGAAAGTGTTATGGCTATAACTATCATCTAGAGGGGGTGAATCGGTGATTGTGCCAAATTAAAAGAGTTTAAACCAATATTGCAACGAGACAACTTCTGATGAAGTGGTCAAATCTTACTAGTGTACAATTATACTACAATAAGTAAAATAGTAAGGGATACAAAATTGCACACTAAAGATTTTAGTGGTTCAGCTTTTGCAAGCTTATATTCATTCTCCCGCGCTACAACCTATTAGCTAAAATCCACTAGGAAGAACCAATCGAGGTTATAAATCCTAAGCTACAAGTACTCAAGCTTGTATGAACAATTCCCCACACTCTTAGCCTTTAAAGGTTTACACAATATCACTTAGCACACACAAATGTATATGATCAAAAACATTCTTAGACTTTGGAATTAAAAGCTTCAATTATTGTGAATGTGAATTCTATATCCGTCAGTTTGGAGACCTCCTCTTATACTTCTCCTAGTCCAAGCTCACCATTGGACATATCTCTAGGAGGATCATCCAGCTAATCTACTCGTTGGCCCTGGATATGGTTGAGAAGCTCCGATTGCTTCAAGATCGCCTAGAGTGAAACTTCCCATATGATTTGCCACCCATACAACAATTTGGGTTTCCAAAAGTTGAAAGTTTGTGTTTGGAAAGAACATTTTTCCTCTAATAAGTTGTTTAAGGAAAGTTGAATCTCCAGTAGATATTAGGAAGACTTTCCTTTTAAAACTCTTTATAAATATGACAAGGAATCCAACCAAATTTCCACTAGCTATTGCATGGATGATTTACTCCTTCCTAGCCATTTGATAAAATATGTAAGCAAGGAAGAATAATCCACGACTCTAACTTTAATTGAAATCGTTTAATTATATTCCATATTCCATCAAATTTTCCACCTAAAGAATAATTTTAATTAGAAAACAAAGCCTCTAAATTTTGTCAATTATCGAAACTACTAAAGGAATGTTTTCTCAATAGAAAGAAGATCCAACACCATGAGTGAGTGAGAGAGAGAGAAAGAGAGAGGGAGAGAGAGGGAGTGGGGGAGAGATGAGTGTGGACTGGCTTTGTATTAGAAGCCGAAGAAGCCAGTCCACACTCACTCTCTCTCTCTCTCTCTCTCTCTCTCTCTCTCTCTCTCTAACCTCCAAGTTTCCTCATCATCTTTTTCATGCTTAAGGCTATTGCGAGGGCAAGCTGGAGTTTCTTCAAACTCACAACCATCGCCCCTTGGGCTTCATCCTCTTTTCTTTTTTTCTTTTTTTCAATAATTTATTCTTTTATTTCCTTTTACTTTTAATTATTTAATTTGATTTATGATGCGAAGCATGGTAGATGCCATTTTGGCACCACATGCCTTAAGGAAGTGATTAAAACAAAAAAAAAAGCTACATTGGCATTTTCCATTAACCAAATTAGATAGAGTTAACTGAAGGATTTGACTACACCTATTTGACAAGCATTTGTACTTGATTACATCATTTGAAAGTTTTATAAGTCAATTAAACTTTTGTGACAATTTTAGGATTTCTGATACACCTATCCCGAAGAAAAATGACTAAATTAGAAAAAGCATGAAAATATAAAGAGGAAAAGTATATTGTTTCTCAGTGTTTGACCAACTAATTAGTCGATGAAGTCTGGTTAGGTGATTTCACTAACTTCATCTAGTAACTGAGTTAATCTAATTGGGTGAGTCACTAAACAGTTTTTTTGTGAGTGAGACTAGAGGAAAGCAAACAACTTACCACACATCACAGATGTACATGAATGAGCTGCTTGTATATATAGGAAAAAAGAAAATAAATCATGGAATAATATATCAGCCACATTCTCTTTTACAAACGACTGATTGTAGGATCAACGACATATGATTTTCACCTGACCATGTTAGGAAACAATGAAACTAGGTGTACCAAGACGAATGTGAGCACATCATCAAATGAGAAATGCTAAATGTTACCGAAGCACTCCCTTGTTGATTTTTGCTTTATTTTCTAGCCAATTGAATATTTCAATATTAAATTACACTTTCACTTAAAAGCTTAAGGTTTTAGAATAATCGACATTAATTCTATAGAATCTCACATCCTATTAGAGCAAAAAGTCAATTCAAATCTTTTTAGGCATTATTTACTTCCCTAGTTACATCTAACAACTTAAACTTTTAAAATAGTTGGTACTGCTCCATATTAAATCTCACATAGCCGATTCTAATATTTAAATATTTATATGCTCTACCTTACATAGGTTAGACTTTTGTTTATATTAAGGCTCGGAAAATATTTAATTAGCAATGCGAATAAGGAATCTAGGAAAATTTGAACTCAAAATCATTGCTCCAATACCACATGACAAAGCCAACTGTGGTTTAATATTTAAATATTATAACATTACTAACCCAATTGAGCATGACAATGCCGCATCATTGAGTGTTGCCATATATAGGTTTAGCTTCCCTCCACTTGAAAATCCTCTAGAAGCGACTAGAAGAATCATTTTTCAAGGAGGAAGATTCAATTGAGGAGATAGGATCTTCAAAAAGCCTTGGGATGCTGGATTGGTAATTGTCGGTCTTGTGAGCCAAGAGGAGCCACACATGAGTGATGAGCTCACCTCCTCTCATATGCTGCTGATGAGCTCCCACTTGTTGTCCATCCTCCTCAGTAAGCCTATCGAAATGTGTCGAAAATCCATTTATTAACCTATTTTCATTGAAATGGGTTATAAACGGGCACCTAAAATTTAGTAGGCTAGCCATAAATGGGTTGTAAATTTAGTGAATGATGCAGAGCAAATTCTTTTATCAGCATTCAAGAAGATGAAAGTGGACAAAATGATACTTGGTACTTGGATACTGGTGCAAGCAACTACATGTGCGGGCGAAGGGAGATGTTTGACAAGTTAGATGAAACAATCAAGGGGAAAGTCTCATTCAATGATATATACAAAATTCTTGTCAAAGGCAAATGTACAATTCCGATTTGTTTGAAAAAGGGTACACATTAATTTATTACTAATGATATTATGTACCGAAAATGTAAACATTTATCTTGAGTTTGGGATAGTTTTAGGAGAAAGGTTATGTTGTCCACATGAATGATCTTAGACTTGTGCTAAGAGACCAAAATAGTAAATTGATTGCAAATGTGAAGATGTTGAAATAAAAATAGAACCATTCTTGACATGATTCGAAGCATGTTAAAAAGCAAAAATTTGCCCAAAGAGTTTTGGAGTGAAGCTATCATGTGTGCAGTCTATCTACAAAATAGATGTCTCACATATGGACTTGAAAGCATCACTCCACAAGAAACATGGAGCGAGAGGACACCTAGCATTTCACATTTGAGAATTTTTGGAAGCATTGCTTATTTTCATATCCTAAACTAGAAAAGATCGAAGTTGGAAGACAAGAGCAAAAAAACTCATTTTTATCGGATATGATTTTTCATCAAAAGCCTATAAATTTGATCCTAACACTTTTTTGAAAGTGTTTTTAAGCAGAGATGTCAAGTTCGATGAAGAAGGCATGTGAGAAGATAATCCAAAAGATGAAGTGAATGTTCATGGTGATTCAAGCCAAATGGAGTTGAATGATCACTCTTGACCTTTCTTTTCAAGTACATCATTGCCAACTTCTTCAAATTGTGTTGATGAACTAATAGTACCAAGATTAAGGAGATTGTCTAAGCTCTATGAAGTCACTGATGAACTTCACCATGTATGCCTTCTTGCGGATTATGAACTACTTGTCTATGATGATGTTGTCAAAAGAAGAAAAATTGAGGAAAGCTATGAACGAAGAAATTGAAGTTATCGAGAAGAACCAAACAGGGGTTGCTTGTTGATCTTCTTAAGGATAAGAAAGTGATTGGTGTCAAATGGGTGTACTAGGCCAAAAAGAATGAGAAAGGGGAAGTGATAAGGTATAAGGCAAGATTAGTTGTGAAGGGGTACAATTAAAAGACCAGGATTGGCAAATTTATCAAATGAATCAGCATTTTTAAATGGCATCCTTGATGAGGGGATTTATGTTGAGCGGCCCATGAGATTTATTGCGAAAGGTCATAAAGACAAAGTGTTGAAATTGAAGCTATATGGGCCTAAACAAGCCTCGAAAGTATGGAATTCCAGACTTGATGCTTTTTCAAGGCAAATGGCTCCTCCTAATGTCCATATGAGTATGCACTTTATTTAAAGTAAGAAAAAGGTGATATTCTATTGTCCTATTTATATGTAAATGAACTTGTTTTACATGAAATAATCCAACAATAATTAATACTTTTAAGGCATCCATGGTAAAGGAATTTGGAATTGCTGATAATAATCTCATGAATTATTTCCTTGGCATAAAAGTGAAGCAAAGTGCAAGTGGAATTTTTTTCTTTGGGAAAAGGTTATGCAGAAAGCATACTTGACAAATTCAATATGATGAACTGTACACCGGTCACTAAATCAATGGAGTATAGGGTTAAGCTTCTAAAGTTTGATGATGGTATTCATATTAATTTGTCGTGACCAATTTTCGGGTGAACCACTTAAAATTTGGCTAATGGATTATTAAGCCTAGACTTAACCTCGGATTCTCCCAAGATCATACCAATTCGCGACTTAAGTTCAAGTTCTTAACATGCAATTGATTTTTTTAATTATGAGTCGCTACTAATTTATTTTTGGTGGGTCGATTAGAAACCCAAGTAAAGTAATGGGAGTTTTACCTTACTCATACGAACTAGAGACTCTAGGTACGAGGACTTGATTACACTAGATTTCTCTAATGCCCTTTTGGTACAATTCTTTTATTTTCAAAAATGTTTTTTGCGAGACAACTTAAATTGATTTTAAATCTTTTTTTCCTAACATGTGAGATGATCATACGGGTACGCAATCTACCAATTTAACACCTAGATAAACAATAAATAAATTGCAAAAAACTTACCTCAAAACAACAAAAGCATTTGCAATATTAAATTAAAATCCACATTAACAATCCTAGATATGGTTTCTAATTAACACGCAATTTCTTTTTTTGTTTTCACTTAATTAATAAAAATCATGCAATATGCAATGCGATTAACTAAATGACCTAATTCTAATGACATGCAATTTCTAATTAAATGAACCTAGCAATGATCACTAAATGGCATGCGTTTCATGAATTTAATTCTAAATGACATGCGATGACATTTTTTTTTTTAAATGCAATCTATCCTAGGGATTAAAACTAATTTATCCTAAGTCATTTTTGTATTTTTTTCATGAAAATTCGGAGTTAGGAAAAATGTGAAAATTATTTAACTAGATTAAGATTCTATTTAATTTGCATTACGAATTAGGTTAAGCCAAATCCTAATTTAAACTAAAATATATCTTAACCCAAATAATCCTAAAATGCAATTTATCTAATATCTAAACTTATAATAAATTAAGAGAGCTATTATCTAGAATTAAACTAAGTGCAATTTTACCCTAATGTGCAGTGACGTACAAAATATACCCTAAATCTACATGTCATATGCATGATTATTTTTTGTTGTGTTTTTGTTTTATTAATTTCGAAAAAGGTCAAATAATTAAACATGTAATTTAAGCTAATGAAACAAAAAATCTAACATCCTAAATTCATGTCTTTTATTTTTATTTTTTCGAAAATTGATGATAAATAAAATGTTTAGTCTAAATATGCAAATGACCCTAAAGCATGCAATATTCTAACTCAAACATATTTCAAGAAAATTAAAGCAATTAAGACAAAACAAATCATCCAAAATTATCGAAAATATCACACATCATTCAAATTATAAGGTAATATTTCGCTAGTAAAATCGATAAATGATTTTAAGCTTTAAAGATCAAAATATCAATTTTATTCCTGTTTGATTAATTATTTCATCTAAAGCTATAGATGAAATTAAAAATCCAAGTGAGGTTGCCAAATTAAGTGGTGTGTTGAAATTTCCAATCATATATTAAAGGCTAGTTATACTAAAAAGAACAAAAATGACGAAAATAAAATAAGATAAATAAATAGAAGAAAAAACTACCTAAATTGATTTTTTTTTTCTTTTTGTTTTTCTTTTTTCCAGGCAAAGATGATGGTTGCTCCGGTGAGGGGATTCGGGGGAGGCTGCGGTGTCGGAGCAGAGGAGGGTCGCGGGCGCCGGGCGCTTGTGCAGACGCGGGTGAGGCGAACAGCGGCGGCGTAGGCGCGAGGCTGGCTGTCGGGCGCCGAGCGGAAGCGAGCAACGGCGGTGCGGGCTCCGGTGGCGTCGGGCGGAGGAGCAGCGGTGTGTGACTCGAGGGTAGATCTCGGTTGGCGAGAGCTGAGACACGGTCAGAGCGGCGAGACCGGCGGTGCGGCGTGGCAGCGATCGGCGGCTTCGCGGCTTCTGGGAACACGAGCAGCAGCGACGTCGCGGGCCGGCGCGGGTTCACAGGTGAGGGGAGATTTCCGGCGACTGGCGAGACATCGGCAGAGCGGCGGTAGCGAAGCGACAACGGCGGAGGCGCAGAGGCGGCTGGCGGAGGTGGCGCTGGCGCGATGGACGGCGCGGGCACGCCTGGCGCGATCGGGGAGGGCCCTTCGAGGAAGACGACACTGTAGCGTTTCCCTTTTTTTTTTCTCGCCTGCGCACGCTGTCTCACGTCACTTCTCTGCAGACTTTTCCGAACACTTTGCTGACCTTGACTTTTCCTCTCAAAAACAAGAACGAAAGAACTTTTTTTTTTTTTTTTTTTTAATTTCGAACTCTAATAAAACGAAGGAACCACTCTCACCTTTTTTTTGCTCCGAAAAATTTTTCTTCCCCCACCCCACATCCGTACGGATCGATTTATTTTATAGTGATTTCTAGACGCCGCTTCCATGGCATCTTTCGAGTTTTCATCTCCTATCGCATTAAATCAAAATTATAAATCGGAGCGTGATTTCGCAATCGCCTTAATTTTACTCATATTTATTCCATTTTGTAAAAATTCTTGCCCTTTATTCGCTTGATTTTTAAATTGCTTCTGCATTTAGCAAAATTCGAATACTCATCAAAATTTCGAATTTCCATGCATAATCAATCAAATCAATTTCCCTATTTTTTCATTTTTTTCTTTTATTTGTTTCAAAGTGCAATTTTTATTTTCTTTATTTTTCTAGATTTGCTAAAATTAGGTGTCAACATAATTCAACATACTATAGAAGCTTGATAGGAAGTCTGAGATATTTGACATGTACTAGATCGGATATTCTGCACAATATTGGAATTGTGAGTCAATAAATGAAGAAAGCAAAGTCATCTCATCTTTAAGCTACAAAAAGGATACTTTGTTATAACTAAGGAATTCCTGCTCATGGTTTACACCACTATCAATCTCAATTCTTTCATCTTGGAGCTTGTTCACACCATATTATGATGGATATATTGATGATCGAAAAAGTATTACAGGCTTTGTATCTTTCTTATCTGACATTGCTTTCACATGGTCATCAAAGAAGCAACCCAAGGTTACTCTTTTAACATGTGAAGCTAAATATATATAGCAATATCTTCATGTGTTTGTCATGCAATATAGTTGAGAAAACTACTCAAAGAAATTCACATAGAGCAAAAGAAAGCAACGAGTTTTTTTGTCAATAATTTTTCTACTATTTTTTTGGTTAGAAATTCAGTTTTTCATTGATGAAGCAAAGATATTGATGTTCGATATCACTTCACTCAAGAACAAGTGAGAAAAAAAAATTAAGTTTCACAAGTGAAGACAATAAGATCAAGTAGCCCATCGTTTTCCGAAACCTCTCAAGGTTGATGCCTTTCGGGAATTCAAAAGTCTGTTTAGAATGATTGATAAAAGACAATTTCATTTAAGAGGGAGTGTTTGTAATTAAACAAATTCATTTCGGCTATAATTTAATAAGTTAAATTTGCTGATTATGCGGGGAGGTTATCGATTCAATGGACAAGTGGTCGATTTCATGGTTGTGGATCGACAACTTGGTTGTCAATTTACAAATTTGAATATCGATGTCTGTTCGGCTTCCAAGACTGGTGCATGAATTAAGAGTCTTTATTGTAGTGTAATTTTCAAGAGTCTGTTCATGTTTTTATGTCTAGTTGAAATGCTTTCTAAATTCTCGAGGATCTATCTCCATGGAATGCTGGATATATTTATAAGTCATTTGAGAGTAAAAGTCAGCCTATTTAAAGGCAAGTCTTATGATCATTTTAGATAAGGTGAGATAAAAAGAAAAAGAAAAAAGCTTATTTATCTCGTTCTCTTCCCTATGTGAACTGTGAGCGTTTTTGCCTTCGAATCATCCCATCGATCCAATATGCGTCAAGTCCCGCCCAATTCAGCTAACGTCATGACCGACCAAAGGAAAAAAACTAATGTACTGCAAGGCCACGTCAAAGTGTGAAGTGGATAATTTTTTTTTCCCGAAAGGGACGTCTAGGTGAAATCCACCATGGCCAAAATTAAAATATAAGGAAGAGAAGAATCATCTTTCTGCGCTTAAAGGAGGCCCTCGAGCCTCTGTCGCTCAACTTTTTTTACCGACTCAACTTCCCCGTCGAGATTTGAGGTCGATCATGGCCGACTGAACCTCTCCATCGAGATCAAGGTAGGCGGCAGAGGATCTAGGGCCATGAACTACTCCAGAGTGCCAATGGAGGCGTGAGCGATGTTGAAGATGAAGCGTATTTGAGGAAGCTCCACATCAGCAGTGGAGGCCTCGAGCCCTCTGTCCGGTCCCGAATCCAGCGCGGTCGCCCTGGTCGAATTTCCAAGCCAATGGGGAGGATGGTGGTTGAATCGACGGCGGAGCCCATTGCCCTTGTGGCGTACCCCTCTGTCCGGTCCCGAATCCAGCGCGGTCGCCCTGGTCGAATTTCCAAGCCAATGGGGAGGATGGTGGTTGAATCGACGGCGGAGCCCATTGCCCTTGTGGCGTACCTTTTACTTTGATATTGTGTAAGCTTCTGATCCCCAGTTTTGTTGGGGGCTTTTTTTAAATATTCTGTAGCTTTTGAAACAGAGAGAAAAGAGAAGATCCACCTGAGTTTGAATTTGACCTTCAAATTGTTGTTCTGCCTCTCGATTCTGTCAATTTCACTGTCCAGACTCTGGTAGTTCTCCCATAAGAAACTCTACTCGTTCGTGTCTAAGCCGAATGCAGGAAAGGAACCAAAAACAGAGAAAAGGACCTGTTCCAGGCTCAACAGGGAAACGGCCTTGGTAGGCACCAACTCAATTTGGAGCAGATCACCCCTAACGTTAAAGTCTTAATTTCTTTTAGAAACAACATGAACTGATTGCAGGATCCACAGTCCACAGCGTTTGATTTCACCTCAACCAATTAGGAATCAATGAACCTGAACCTAGGCATAGAAAGACCGAATGTGAGCATGACATTCGAACGAGTCAATGTGTCTTGAAACTCTCCCTTGGGAATTTTTGCTTTCCAGCCGGCTCAACAAGGACATCTCGAGGGTATAGATTGTAAAATTTTGTGGGATGAATTGCACTTGTTCTACAGAAAAAGTTATTATATAGATTTGTGGTTTAATATTTAAATATTTAAATATTTCACCTCACATGTAGGCTAGACTTTTGTCTAATATTAAAATATGGAAAATATATAATTAGGAATACTAATGATGGGTCTGAAAAAATTTAAAGTCAAGTTCTCATAATCTGATTTCATAAGACAACCGTGATATGATACTAAAGTATTCTAACATAAGTAACCCAATTGCATCGTTAATGTGACGATGGCGCATCTAGGTTGTATATGCTTTAAGCTTGTGCCTGTCGGAACGTCCTCTTGAGGCAACTAGAAGAACCATTTTCAGGGGAGGGAGATTCGATGGAGGCGGCAGGGTCTTCAGAAAGCTCGTCACGGCTCAACTGGTGCTTGTCGGTATTGTGAGCCAAAAGAAGCCACACATGAGTGATGAGCTCACCTCCTCCTGTCAGTAGGTTCTCATGGTGATACGCTCGACAGTTGTATGCTGCGTAACACAGCATCTCCACCCAGATGCTACTGATCAGCTCCCACTTGTTGTCCATCGTACTCAAGTCGACCACAAGCTTCTGTACCTTCAACAACATGTTCCAATCACGAGTGATCCATGTCGGCTTACTCAGTTCCAAAGGGTCTGGGACATCCCCATCCGGTGATGACAGTATGCTAATTAGTTCTTTAGGGTCTTGGTACCTGAAGAAAGGCCTCAGTGTGCAACGAGCATACTCCAGGATGATGTCGGCAGTGGTAAGGGACAATGTGTAAGGATGCAGAAAGAGCAGGTATATCATGTAATCCGATAGGAATTTGCTTCCTCTACAAGCATAGGACTTTTCACTTTCCAGTATGTGCAGGATTTCGGTTGCGATGTGCCAGATAATGATGCTCTTATCGAATTCTGTTGCAATGCTATCACTCAGTCCTTTTTCTCTTGGATGCCGTGATCTTCGAGCGTCCACTCGCCTCTTTTTTGAAGGGCTGGAGGTCTCTTTTCTTATCTATCTCCCCCATCTTTTGAACCACCAGCGCCTTGAGGTACGAGGGCATGGCCAGGCGGGAGTGTAACCTCCTGACGATCCCCATTTTCTCTAACCAATAGAGTACCGTGTCAATAGGCTTCGGACGTTCTTTGTATAGTTGGTGGTCTAACAAATTGAGCTTCCCTATTGTCCTCGACCATCTTTTCTGCTTCATGCACTGATTGGCTAGAAATGGGAGGAGCCTTCGGACGAGCGGCATCTTAAGGTTCTTACTCATCTTTGCCACCGCCCAATCTGAAAACACCAGCATCGAGATTTCATAAAGTTCGAGAGATATGACTGCCATCAGTAACGCGTAGGTATAGGTGATGTACATATCGATCAAGAAGGCATTCCTGAAGATCACGACAAATCCACACAAGGCAGACACCAAGCAGAAGAAGCCAACAAAGTGGCCTATGAGGCCACGTTTTGTGTACAGAAAGGAGCTTTAGTGTAAAGCGCATCGAACATGAAGTTCAGCTCAATCTCGGCCATGGTGAAAGCACGGTCGGCGGGGTAACCTTCGATGGACATTGATTCGTGTGATATAAACTGAGGGTGGTATAGCCAGTTCTTGAGATGGGGCTTCAAGCAGTGGAACCGATAGTAGGCCTTCAAGATGTCCTTTGTGGACGCGAACTTCTCGTCCTCAGGGAACGCTTCGAACACTTGCTTAATGCCGGCTTCTTTGGACATGTCCTCTGCGGTCACGCTCAAGTTCTCATTAGACACGGATTGGAGAGCCCAGGCCCAACCCACTGGCTTTATGATTCCGACCACGGACAAAGGGAAATACAGTCTTGAGATCGGGGAGGAGCCGTCCCAACAGCGATAGAGGATCCAAAACATGATAACCACCGAAAGCCCGATTTTCAGCATTTGTCTTAATCCCAGCCGGTCATCTTCGACCGCATAGGCCGTCATGCGATCTGCATACCCGAGATGCATCAGAAGCAATGGGGCCAATAACGCTTGCAAGACCACATCGTAACCTGGATTTTTAAGATCGTCGATGCGGACCATAGTAAGCTTGCCCAGTGCGATTGTTGTAAAGTAAGAAAGAAGCAAATATGCGGCCCAGATGATGAAACTAGCTAAAATGGACGTCATATATTTCCGACGGCTGCCTAGTATTGCGAGAACAATCTTGCAGGCAAGGCTTGCGGCGACCAAGAACTGAATCTCCCACGCTGCCCACAGGAGGTTAACGGAGGAAATCCAACTAGTCAAACTCATGGCAGCTTCCTTCAAGTGTGCTCACTAGACATCAATGCAAACGCAGAGTGAGGAAATTTTTCACATTGCTTCTGAAGAATGCTTACAAACAGCTTGCACCAAGCTTAAAAATGCCACACATCATTGCATCGTTAATCCTCTCAATCTCTTACAATGCACAACTGAATTAGGAATGTGAACATCGTTTATCCTAGATTCGGTATTTATTGGGTGCATCATATGTTCAAGTTCTTTCTATGTTTCACCCAATATTAACATTGACTGTCAGGCATCACAGGTATCCAAGAACTAGAAAGGAAGATCTACAATGCAATTAAAATTCTTTTTTTGATCATAATTTTAAATTAATTTAGTTCATTGAAAGTCCAGGCAAAAGAGAATACATAGGTAGATGTTTTTTTTTTCTTCATTTATTGAGACTGTTTGTTTACACTTAAGAAAAAAAATAAAAAGTATGATTTTTTGTTTGCCCGTCAAAATTTAAAAAGATGAAAAAAAATAACGAAAAAATTATAAGTAAATCTGCATATTAATAATTGAATGTTGTGAAAGTGTTAGGAGTTTTTAGTTTGAAAAAGAGACAATATCTGTCAGCCGCAAAATTTTGGATTAAATAATAAAATAAAACCAATTCAGACAAATCTAATGATTAAAAGTAAATTGATTGAAAGACAAAGTGGCGCATATTTACTCACTTGCCCATCTCTCTCCATGTTCATCTCCCATTCCTTTCCTAGAGGTTTTCACTTTATTTTCCTTTTGCGACCCTGTATTTTCTCTTCTTCTTCTTTTTTTCCTGTCACTCCTTCGATTTTTTATTTTATTTTATTTATGATGTGCTCATCTGGATCTTCACTATCTATGAAAGTGGCAATCTTCTCGCATCGTGAGATGTGAAGAAGCTCTGGGTACAAATCTATGCCGTTAAGCCATCCACCTTCTTATGAGTCTTCCTTAATTTTTCAGTATAATAAACTGCCTATAATCAAAATATAATTTGCTTATTTGGGGAATTGTTGTTCTACAAGCATTTTCTTAAATCAAATAAGATCTAAGGTGAAAATAACGTAAGGAAAGAATGTTCTATTCCAAGTAATATCTTCCAATTACGTATGAAAAATAATGACATTTCTTTCATTATTAAGCTCTGCTTTGTTGAAGCTTACTGAAAAACATCAACCATCTACCATGGGCTTGGCCATGTGTTCCAATGGGTTTTGTCATCGTGGATTCCTGGTTTACTAATGGCAAATAAATAAAAAATCATAAATAGGGATTTCAGTTATTTTCTTATATATTTAGAAGATTTTACCTTTTATTTTTAGTTATATATTGTTTTTTCAGTAATTAAATTCTGACATTAAAGAATAATTAAGAATTTCATTTTCCGGCAAAAGGGCATTTTTCACATGTTGAGTTTTTATTCATCTTTTGTTGGATTTTCAATATGGATTATTTGGGGATCGAAGAAAGAAAAATAAAAACAAGTGCCAAATTCCTCGTAAGACAAAATCATGAAAGCACCGAAATTGGAAATAAAAATATTTAAGTAAGAAAATATAGAGAATAATTTGCAGAAAATAAAAAAAAAGTTTCCATTGGGACATGTGTCAATGATGACCACGTGTCACTTCCTATTCACATAATTTTTTTTTTTTTAGTTAAAACATAGATAACATTATTTCCCAAGTGATAGGATAAAAAAGTGATTATTTATTTTTTGAGTACTAATAGGAAAAGTGGAGTGCAATGATCAAACACATCACCATATGAGTATAATAGTCAAGATAAAATTCAGAATAAGGTTGATGTGCATTCTCAAGACAAGTAAAGTCAAATATAAAAGAAATATAGTCCGGATACAATTATCTCATAAGAGAGGTAGGATAGAGGTAGATTGGAGTATTATTATCCATAATATAAAAGTTATTTTTCTTGAAATAACAAACTCCGTGAATTAACAAAATTAATATAATATTTGAATTCTAATATAAAAAATTAAAACATGAAAATAACAACAATTTCTTTTTATTTATATATTCAAATTTCTTTAATCTTATATATGAATTTTTAATATATACATATATATATTGTATTTATATTTATTACATATTTTAGGTATTTTAGTATTTTAGGTATGTTATTATAGTTTATTAATTAATAAAATTTTATTATAGAATGAAGGAAGGGGGAAAAATTTTTTAAAAAAAAAAGAGGAAAATATAATAGATAGATAAGCAAATAAAAATGAAGTAGGCAAGAATCATGTGATAAATTCTTACCATTTTTGTTTGTGTAATTTGTAGGCTCTTTATACCGATATGCCCCAAATAATGAATACGATAAGTGGGAATATATCTAGCTTTCTTACTATGATTCAACAAACAATGTATAAAATATAATAAAATCCCTAAATTTCATAAAATATTTTATCCAGTTCTATTCGAATTAGAAAGTTAGACGGTTAGATTTAATCCAATTTGCTAATCCTCCACTCTTCCACTAATAACTATTAATCTTTCTCCAAATTTGCTTGGACACAATTTTGTAGCTCAAAAGAGCTGTTTTGCTCTTCGTGTAAAACTTCAATTTTTCGAGTTTGAACAAATGATGAATTATTAGACTATCCAAATAATTTCATTTATGGAATTTTCTTTTATTTAGCCTCCACGTTCTATTGAGGTTCTCTGAAGGTGAATTCTCCACAGCTTTAGATGTGGCTTTTAGGTTTTTTCCGCCTTTATCTTTCAAATATTAGCTTAAAAAATTAAAAACTAATTTTTAAATATAAAGAGAGAGAAGGAAAAAGGTGGAGATGAGGCGTAACGGAAGTAATTAGTAAGGGGTGTGCTAGTTTTAGAGTAGGTAGGACATTTGCGCTGCCCTTGAAGCTATGGTTTCGAGTTTTTGTAGTCTAAAAGTTATTTTATTGGCTCTTTAAATCATATTGGAACCTTGAACTTGTCGGTTCCACAGGTTCTAAGCTACCCTATATTGTCTTGTACTTTTTCAAATTATTTTTGTTGAACAAAAACCGATGGCGATTTTAGTTATTACCACATTGAACATTTAACATAGCACATAAATTGGATTACATGTTAAAATATATGTTCATGTCTAATAGTAACACGATCCTAAAATTTTAATAGCATCAAAATTTAAAAAAATAAAGAAAAATATTGGCTTCCACCTATTATTTTATTGAGAAGGTATCATCCATAGATATAGCCAAGCTTGTCACACACACTCACGCGTGCATATACTCGCAGAATCAGATAATTGCTTTTCAAAAGGGGTTGAGAGAGAGGGGGAAGCAATTAAACTTTTCACATATCATAATGTTAAATACTTCATAAGGAAAAAAAGTCATAAATAAATATTCGCACATGTATATACTTAAAAATACCCTGTAAAGAATACATGGTGTAAGGTACATGGTGGTGTGAGCGAACCTTGGAAACCTAACTTATACTCACTTGTTCCAAGATTTTGGAATAGCAACATACCCCATGCGAGTTCTAATTTCCCAATTGAACCTACCAACCCATGCTAGTTCCACAGGGTCCGCTGGTTCCCCAGGTTGTCCTACACAGTATTTAGTCTTGAAAGAAACTCCTAATTTTGGTCTTGACTTCGTGAACTAATGCTATTTTCTTTTCTAATTTTGGGAGTTCTATTACTTTTGATCTTCACTAACTTCTCAACGGCCTTCTGCCATATTCACCACAATATAATACAGTAATAGATTAGATGACCTTCAATACAATTGCTCTTGGATTGGATTTTCAAAAAATTGAGTAGAAGCAATTTCACGACTCCAAAGATAATTTCTATAAGCCTACCACATTTGAAGACCTGCAGACTTAGATCCCATTCACATAGGAAAGATTGCATTCAATAGCATATTTGCTATACTTTTCCTAAAATAGCAAATTTTTATATGTTGAAGGAACAGAAAAGGGTCATAATTTCTCCCTATTCTTCTTTCACCAGTTGGAAAATGAACACCAAGAACTAACATAAACATGTGCGATAACTTGTATAGAGAATGGTCGAATGTACTGACCAATGGTGTAAAGTATGATAATCACTTGCTGAAGCAGACATAGACATTTACTTAAAAGTAATATGGTTAGTAAGCACGAGAAGAAAATGCAAGAAAGAGGTGCAGTGCAACACAAGACTAGCACCACAAAACCTGAACTTGGGGGCTGATGAATTCCAGAATTATGATTCAGAAGACGATGACACCGACATTAAAAAATTGGAGAACTGAAGCAGAGAAAAGCAACGGAGATCTTTGTCCTAAGAAACGTCGTGAAGGAACAAGTTACTAGAAATAGGTGGTTTCCTCTCTTAGCTATTAGAGCACTTGTGTCTTAGCACATAACAGCAACTTACTGTTTGTTGGAGCCTCCGTTTATTAAGTAAGAAAAAAGATATGCGAAGGAATAAAAAAAGACAAAAAGAGAACGGAATAAAATACGCTATGGGAATTGATTATTTACTTGCAACTTTCGTCTGAGGCTGTCTTTTTGGTTGGCCTAATGGGTACATAACCGTGTCAGAAGCTTCATCTTCAAGGTCCCGCGTGATTCTCCTTCTGTCCTGCACTTTTACCTCTTGGATTAGGCAAATGATTGGCTACTCTGACACTAATCGTGGGTGAGCATATAAAATTACCCGAATCGGACCAAACTAGCCTATTCTAGGTGGTTTCCAAAAGTGTCGATATAATTCCTAGTTCCATAAAATTGAAACTGGTGCTGGGCAATCTGGTTGGCCAAGAACCCGACCGCTCGACTAATTTATTTACTTTAATTTTTAATTTTTAATTTTTTAAATAAATAATAGCACTAATTTCCATGTGTGTAAAAACCTAATCACCTATCACATGCCTCCTCTTTCCCTCTCAGCTCTTAGTCTCACGGTCAATATGGGGACTGAAATTAGGGTTCTTTGTCCGATCCTCACCCAATGCCGACTTCCATCGCTCAGCCACCATCATTTGCCTGCTGTCGCTCAACCACCGTTGCTCGGCCACCATCGTAGTTGCTCGACCAAGTGAGCAAGGAAAGGCTGAGGTTGTTGCTCAAGCAAAAAGCGGCGGGAAGAATAGAAGCGAGGGCGAAGGAGGAGGAGGAAGAAGTGGGGTCAAAGGTGCCAATGCTGGTGTCATTGTTGGTGCCACTACTGGTGTCATGGCTGGTGCCGCTACTGGTGTTGTTCTTCGAGGAAGAAGACGATGAGGAAGCCCATGCCTTCTCTCTCTCTCTCTCTCTCTCTCTCTCTCTCTCTCTCTCTCTCAATTTGGGGATTTCGGGTTCTTACTTGAGGAAAAGACATCAAACGGCATCATTTTGTTGTTTGGATGTTGATTATACTCTCCGACGAGCCATGTTAGCTTAAAAATTAATTAAAAAGTGCCATATCTGATTTCCGGTCAATTAGATTAGCGTTAGCATTGAAATGATCGTTTTTCAAATTTGTTAGCACTTAAGTGATCCAAAATAAACTTTTGGCACCAAAGTAAGCACCGTACATAACTTTTGGCACTTCTAGTGTACTAACCCCAATAAAAGCCTAAGGACTAGGTGGGATCGTGTAGAGACACTTATTATCATGGGCCAAGTGTTCCTCATCAATCAAGGCATCATCTTCATGCTCCTCAATATGAGCTCGTCGAAAACCTTGAGCTCAACGATAGATATAATCAATGGTGAGTGATGAGTCATCATCTCTCCCCTCAGGTTGGCTTCATCCATAGTGACCACGTAATGCAAGGAATGAGAATACCATATCCCAATAGCAAGTCGAATTGTGGCCTCGACATGGCTAATTTGGCTTCCTCGATGACCTGTGGTGATAATCAATACAACATAACCCTAGTTTGAGGATTGGCAGGATTATTTGAAGCGTGCAATATTGGCAGAGCACCCTTGAAGGGTAATATAGCGTTAAACTTGTCAACCCCATGAAGGGGAGTGGGTCGTCAACTCTACTAACAAGGTGCATCTCAAGTTTCCTAAGCCACCGGACATGCCATTGGATTAAGTGAGGGGTGAGGTTTTTGAGAAAATGAAGCCATATAGAGAAAGACCATGATGAAAAGAATTCATTTCTTTGGCAAAACCTAATAATAGGATGATGATATTTTGTGACATCGACAATCTTCACATGAGAGACAAATTCTTTGATATGTGAGAAAAGCCAAATTTGCAGGAGTCCTAATGGGGCTCTAAGATTTCTTCAGCCATTTGTCTTGAATCGATTAAGGGACACAAAGGTTTTGACAATGATCATGTGTGTAAAACAATTAAAGGCACACACTTGTTTGACAATGTGAGTGACTAAAGGATTCATTGTCTTTCGAGTATGTGGGAACACCACAAAGCCGAAGAATATGAGTATGAAAACACGAGGAATTTGGTTCTTAGATTTAGGCTTTAGGCTAAGGAAGTATTGCTCAGAGAATGTATAAGGCATGAAATTCAAATTTCTTTTAAGAATAGCCTTAATTTTGTTTGTAGGGATATTTAGGAATTGACTTAGGAGAAAGATTGAATCTTGACCAATAGGAGGAGTGACGAAACCTAAGGAAGCTTTGCATAACCCAATGACTTTCTGAAACTCTTCAATTGTAGATTTTAATTCATATCGATTAAACACAAAGATGGAAGTCATGGGATTCCAAAAATGAGCCAATGCCTCCACCATTGCAATACGTGGTTCGACTTTTAGTAAAGTCATGAGGAAGCCTATATGCTTTTCCACATAATCTTGATGTCTTAGGTTGAGGTTCTCCCATATAATCTTGAGGTTCTTTGGTATTGAAACGGCGTCTAATTCAGGCTTACCCATCTAAGCCTAAACCAAAGGGGAATTTGTGATTAAAACGCATCATCGTTGAAATATAAATCACATAATTGAAATACGAAAAGTAATAAGATAAAAATGATAAGAAATGAACGATTTCTTACCCACCGAACACATGACAAGCATAAATCACATGTTGCATGAAACTATGAGGTTTCGACGCCTAGAGTGAAGATGCTAAAGGCTCAAGGTCCCCATCCAAAATGATAAAAATAGTTTACCCACCGCTGTTATCGTCGGTTAGTGCTATTTTATCGGTTGGGATGAGTGGTTTATGTAAGTAATGGACTACCACGAGTATTCACTTGCGAATTCCACCCATAAACCCTCCTAATGTCCTAAATTTGGTAATCAGGGTTTTAGACTGCGATTGTGTATGTGGTGTTGCGCTAAAGCTCATAAACATGCATTTAAACTTAAATATCCAGTACTTCAGTATAAACACTCATACATTCATACATCCTTACTCCACCGGCAAAACAAAGGGTTTACAAGCATGCCTCCCCTATAACTCCCACCTATAAGACCATTTAACATGAGGTTAGCGACCAACCTGATTTTCCACGTGACTTTGATATGCAAGCGATCCTACACAAGACACATTAGTTAAACACAACAACCATTTTTAAACAGCTTCAAGTCCTCTTAATCTAGTATCCAGTCCCCAGTGAAGTCGCCAAGCCTATCACAACCCAATCTCATCGGCCATCCCTCTCATGAGGAAAGGAATGGGAAAAGTCAGGTTTAGGGATACTTCACCATGAACGTTTCATCACGGTTTGTGCAACGACCTCAAGACCAACCCCGTAAGGATTGGCTATAAGGTCCAAAAAGGATCGATCATGGGCCATTGGCCTTGGATCGATCGGTTTAATCATCAAAGAATCAAGGATCGATCATGGACCGACCGACTGATCGATGACTGGTCACGGATTGATTGAGGTGTTGGCCATGAATTTCTACCAACCATACTGATGGGATATGATCACTAGCTCATAAGAGGACTTTTAATCATGAGGATTGATCACGAGATGATTTTGGATCGGTGGATGGTCATGATCGATCATAGTGCTTGGTTGCGAGTGATTCTGCCTGGCTATGCAACGATACATGAACAGTCCAACTCAATCAAATGTGATCGTCTTTTGAATAAAAATATATCATTCCCTATTTAATTCTTAGTGATCAGAAAGGATTTTTGAATTAGTGATGTCCGATCATGGATCGGTGATGCATCGACCATTAGCCATACGGATGGATCGAGTGCCGACTAGAATGAGCTCAGGGATGACCCGGCTATTCTGTCACTAATTCTAAGGTCCATGAGTGTCTTGGCTTAGTACTAGGCCATGGTAACCTTAGGATTAGCCTTGAATTGACCGAAGGACAATCGATGCTTTAGGCCGACCGACCGTCCAAGAGAACGGTTCCAGCAAGCATGGGGCGGATGACCGAACCTCAAGTGTACATAATTCAATTTTTTGAGATGTACCTAATGATCCCTTTTTTGGCCCCAGAACCAACATAGATGATGGATTTCCCGGACCGCTTTCTTGAGGAAGAAAATGACAAAATTGAATCGTTTATAACACCCTAGCTTCTTCATGTAGGAGGTTGACTTATCAGTCCACCTAGATTTTTCTAGATATGGTCATGATTACCAAGGATTTACCTTAGGGATTAAGCAAAGTATCCAAGCCAAGTGTTCCAATAAAAATAGGACATGTTGAAACTAATTATGGCTATCTTATAGCCTTGATGCCAACCTATCTTTTAGAGTGCCACCTATCCATAATGACTTGTCCCTTTAATATTGAGCTAAGTGCTAGTGTGGTCCAATGAAATGGAGACGAGCATGGCCTTAAATGATGACACTAAGTCATTAGATCTCCACCTCATAAGCCTAGGTGTCCACTCGAAGATTTGGTTATGATGGCTTGAGATTTGCCTTGGAGAAGAAGTCGGTGACTCGTAAGCTTAGGTGTCCTCTAGAATCTTAGGTTATGATGAGCCTAAAGGATAGCCTTGGTGAACAAAACAAAGGCCAACCAATCAAGAGAAAACATTAGGCATCAAGGGGCTTATGTGTCCCCTAGGGTCATAGGCACATTATAAGCCTAAAGTGAGCCTTGGAGAGTAAGTAAATAGATTGACCAATCACAATCAAACACGAATAAGCTTAGGCGCCAACTAAGGAGACTAGATAGGCCAACTCGTTCCCGAGGCTTAATCATGAGATTGACACCAATAATTAAAGAGGAGTTGGCCTATAAATATGGGGAGGCCTATAAATAGGAGAAGGCATCCTCACATTTTGGAAGCTTAACCATTCTCTCATTTCCTCTCCCTTTCTCTCCTATCTTTCACGTCCTTCTCCTCCAAGCCGCCTTAAGAGCCGTCCGGTCACTAAAGTAGCATCTTGGAGCTAGGCTCAAAAGTTGTAAGTAGAATCTCTAACTCTTGGTTAGGGTGATAGCCTATGTCATCAAATTTAGTGGTGTGTTTACCTGTGTAAGCCATGTGTGTGTTGTAATGTTCTTTTGTATGGTTTGCTCATGTTTGCATGCTTGAGTGTGTTCATGCCTCAAGACAAGGTCAAGGTTTGCTCAGCTCGGAATCGACGTCAAGTTGTGATGGCCTAAGCCGCGAGACCTTAGATCGGTATTGAAGCATAGCGATTCCAAGTCTTGCTTGGTGCAGACATCAACCTAGGCATGCGGCTCAAGCCACAAACCAAGAGTTATGCCCAGCATATCATATACCATGATGTTAAGACCCATGATACACTCACTTGAATTAGCACACCCTAGGGCCTTGTATACATCGGCTAAGATGAAAGATGAAGAACTGGCTTTTGTGATATACTTACATGATGCACCTAAAGAAGAAAAAGCACCAGTCACCACATAGCGTTGGTTGGCGGCAATGCCTCATTCATCGAACGGGATGCCCTGGTTGAGCCAAGATGCTTAGGTTTGAGCCTAGATGCCTCGAGTAAGCTAGCCTTGGGATGTCTTGGTTTAGCTAGGATGGCTAGGTTAAGCCCAAATGCCTTGGTGAACTAGTGTCAAGATGCCTCGGTTGAGCCGAGATGCCTTGGTTAAGCCAGGATGCCTAGCTTGAAGCTAAATGCCTCGGTTGAGTCAGGAGAGCCTAGTTGAGTCAGGACGACGATAAATGAGTTTGCATCAGTGCCGGTATATGCATAAACATAATATGTTGATGTGTTCATTGATATGCTTAAGGTAAGCATGTATTAAAGTATACAGTAATGGGCATTTGCATATAGTCGAGAATAGCAATAGGTTTACTATTGATTTGTCATTGACATTGCATTGCAAGTGTTGTACCTATTGGATTTTGATGAGGAGATATCCTCATAGTAAAGAATTACTAAATTCATGACTCACCCGTTATTTTTCAGAATTGTAGGCTTGAAGGAGTTGCAGTCTCACTAGAGAAACTAAGATTTACCCTAGCCTTTTGAAGATATAGTAGTTGTAAATATAACGACCTGAGATAAAAGGGCTTGTAAATATAACTAATGTAATTGTGTGTTTGCAAGTGGTTGTTTTCCTAGCTACTTGTTGTTGTCTGGGTGTTATATGTATGCTTCGACATTTGCTTAATAAAAAGATAAAAAGGAACGAGACGACGACGCACTTGGGACATCACAAAAAATAACCCATGCTACTCGAGACCCTAGAGATGGAGTTGGGATCATTATAGTTCACATTCCAAAAGACGTCATCACCTCGCTTATTGGATCGAACCTCTTGTGAGTTGCCTCTACAAGGTCACGAGTTCTCCCAAACTCGTACCTCGCGTGATAGTAGAGTGTCACGACCCATACCCACATAGGCAAAACATCTCGAGAGATGAGGTCTAGTCTGAATATCATATTTAATGGTGTCTTTACCATGGTAACCCGCCATTTGGTACTCTCTTCCCTAGGGATGGCGTCACTTCGTCCATTAAGAATTTTCTACACACAGGTATGTTAAACCATGGTGAGTCTTATCAAAACCCGTACCCCGTGCGACGGATTCATTTATACAATCTAATTGTTTAAAACATCCTCGAAACAAGACGAGAGTCACCACTAGCATCTTTCCGGGGGTCGGCTAGAAACACAATTGAGGGTCAGTAGTGTTCCCTTGATTCTTATGCAACTAGATATCTAGGTCTGAGAATTTGGGTTATGCCAATATTTCTATTAGCAACATTTCCGTATGTAAACAATATGTTGTATTTACCTAACGTGTCCATGCATCTTTTTACATTTTCGGGATCATTAGTCCTAACCTAAGCGATTGTGCATGGTTGGTTGTTTTCATGCTATTCTATTTCTAAAGAAAATGAAAAGAAAACATTCAATTGAATTGAAAATTACGAAGCAATAAGTAAACAAACAAGGAAAATGATAAATCTACCATATAATCCTAGAAAATATAAAAGAGAAACACAATTGAAAATGATAAGAGGAAGAGAGAACCCACAACTCATCGGGCTTTATACAATAAAAGGAACTCGAGATATATGTCAGGAAATGATAGTATATAATAATGGTCGAAATGGACATCGACCTTCACCGTCTTCATGTCCTCTTCATCTTCAAGGTCCTAATATAGATCTAGTCTAGGAAATCTACAACTAAGTACTTACAAATAAAAAGACAAACATACATATCAAAACAGAAAAAAAAACACATCATGTCAAGATGAATTACTCAAAAGAAAGTTCAACGCAAAAATCAGATTTGGGCCTCGAGGTCGGCCTTTGTCTTTCATGCGTAGGTCCTTCGAAGACACCTACCCAATCCATTTTTGTAACTTATAGCCATTATCGACTAATTATATTCTTGCATGGCCAATAACACTTATAAGTCCCTAATGAAATATTCTATGCAATCTCAAGATTTCACCTTGATATTATGCATCGACCCTATCATTCATCTAGAAATCACATGCATTTGTGGGAATTAAATATGCATGCAGGTCTTTTAGACCTTATTTCTCAACCAATCAAACAATAAAGTGAACCGTTGACAAGTTACTTATTACCAATGGCACATGATGATCACAAATACAAGCAATTTCTAATGAATGACGGGATCATACACATGGTGGGTACATGTGACGTTTCAAAATGTTTGAAATCATTAAAAAGCTTTTGAGATAAGGTGACGTCTCAGTTATGGAAGGTATTCAATTGCCAAGGCTAGCTTGGAACTCACAAAAATGCATTCACAAGTATCACATGCATTTTGAATAAAATCTAAAGTGTGACCTTCACAATTGTCAAATCAAAGTTTGAAGAAATTTGGAAACACTTAGGATTAAGGAATGCCAAAGCTATGTGGCACATTCAATTGCTAAGGCTAACTTGGAACTCGCAAAAAATGCATTCACAAGTGTCGTAGACATTTTGAATATGGCCCAAATCATGACCTTTCTTTAAGCCAAATCAAGCTTTGAAAGAAAATTTCTGAAAATTTAATTTCGGAAACGTCGAGATGAACCAAAGCATTTTCCTTTAAAGATGATTTGGGAAAGAAGGCTCGTTGAAAATCATTTAACAATAAATATCAAAGTATTTAAAACAGCTCTCATGAAGATGATATGACCTAGGTTCATGCACAAAATAACCTAGGAATTCTACCTAAACAATCGCAATCAAGTTCATATCAGGAAATTTCAAACCAATTATGACAAAATGGCAAAATTGGTAATCCCCATCAACAATTTGGCAATGAAAAATACCCTAACATGCATTACATGATAACGAATAATTTTTGTGAAGAAAGTTTTCCTAAATGAACTACATACGATTTTACAAAAATCAAACAATAAGCAACAACATGTTAAAAAATTGTCATATCAGCAGGATATTTAGTGAATATTACAAGGATTTGTCTTACCAAAACAAGTCTTAAAATCACCAAATTTACTCACAATATAGTGAACATGATGACAAACAAGTCTTATTAAGGGACCAAGTGCAAAATCCTTCCAGAAAAAATAGAACAAAAATATCAAAAGTTTGTCCAGACGGGGGTTAGAACAAGGGTCCGAATTTGATCCCATGTCCAAATTCTAGTCTAGATTTGAAGAAATGGAAAGTGGCCCTAACGATGAGCGATCTACTTGAAATCAATAGCATTTGAAACCTCTTGTTGTGCCATATGACTTCCTAGAAGGGCTCGAGTCTAAACTAGGTTAATTAGGTACCCTAAGATCAAGATCTCTAAATGTGCACATATTAGTAACTAAGAAAAACAGAACACGAGCATGCATTAGAGAACCTCAAAGGCATTCAAATAATGCACAATCGATATGTGGCATCCAGAAATTTCGACGACCCTCAAGTATGCAATGGCCGTGAGTAATCGAAGGGAGTATTGTCAGTACCACATTTGGCCTAGACTCATCGCCACTCGACGTACCTAAATATTTACTTCTGGAGGAAAAGATACTTGTCTTTGAATGGCCATATGGACAATCACATCAATGACCATGTTTTCTTTTACCTATTGGACTCAAGCCTTCTCGCCAATTAGCTAAGTTGAAGACCTCGATGTTATACTCGACGTCACCACCACCCTCCCCTTCAACGGCCACACGAATGGCCCATGCAATTCATATACATGTAGAAACTATGGTTAGCTTTTGTGAGAAGTTGGGCCACGCACGGAGGCCATGCGGCCACGAATTGTTGGCCCAAGCTGCCCGAGTTTCCCTTTCATTCGGTCGGCAAATGAGTCAACAAAAGGAAAATTCATTGACTCAGCAGCCATGTGAACTTACCGATTGGTGGACAACGCATGAAGAAGGATCGAGCAAGAGAGGACACATCACTTGCATGGATGTGTGAGGTGTCACCATTTCCTGCTACCACCGAATCTCATTTTTATTGACTCTCAAAGTCAACAAATGAAGAAACAAAATGCTCGTACAGGTGAGGAAGAGAGAGAAGGAACCGAAACCAGTGAGGAAGAGAGAGAAGGAACCGAAACCAGTGGGTGAGAGAGGGAGGTACCGAGCGAAACTTGAGAGAGAAAGAGAGAGTTTGAGCGAGAGAAATTGTGAGTGAACAGCAGAGGGGTGAACGGCAAGAGGAAGAGGAGACTGCCCTCTGTCGTGCATGTGAGCTGCCACCGTCGACGCCACTTGTCTTCGCCGCTGTCAAGCCGCATCGCCAAACCGAACTCCCTAGCTGTTGAACCCTAGGACTTGAGGCAAGTGAATGAAAGTCCATGAATCTATATAATGTGGTGCTGTTATTGTCTAGTATGGTGCAATACACTTGGAAACAATTGAGTTCTAAAATTAGAATGTTAAATTGTGAGTAATCAAAGTAAAGCGGGATCATGAGATTGAGGAATTACGTTGGTTTTGTGAATATCTTGATCCTGTTGATTTATTGATGAAAGACTGACTTTTAGTAGACTTGTGGAAGTAAGATAGTTATGGTAGAAATGGAAATTTATGGGATTCGCTTTATCCAGTGCAGTTTCATATGTAATCCTGTAACTTTGTGAAATTTTCTGAAGAGTTCTAATATGAATTTGATCTTGATTTCTTCACGGAAGTTGTGAGGAATTGCGTGAACTAGAGTATATAATTCTATCAGAACTTCTCGGAATCAACACAATGGCTTAAATCTTTGTTAATATGCAGTGCTTGCTGTTGAATTTTATTCTGTGATAAAAGATCCTCAACTGAATTGTGTGAACTACTACTCATTATACATAATGAATCTGGCTTAGTGTCCTTAATGAAATATTTTCGTCTAGCTCTCAATTATAACGTGTTAAAATTTCAGAATTTTTCATGGTCATTTGCTGGTTATTTCGAAATCTCTATTGAAGGCATGCATTCTGGCCTTTACACTGTGTTACTATGAAACTGTTCATTTTGTTTAAGAGTCATTGTATCTTAAGTTGTTAATTGTTATTCACTTGATAGATGCATTGATATTCAGCATATCACATGACATTGGAAAGTTTGATAAAATCTTATAGATCTGTGGAATCCATGACGTCATTGCATCAAAATGTATTTTTGTAATGAGATGTATATTAAGATGTGAATGTTACCGTCGGAGGTGTGAGCCGACGATGCCCCGGAGTGTCGGGATGCCCAAGGGTTGAGTTAGTCGACGCCGTTGGATGCCCGAAGGTTTGTGCCGGAGGGTTCTCGGGAGTTTCGGGATGCCCGGTTGTAGGGATTGTACGTAAATCCGGAGGGAAGGGGCAACCATTTTCATGGCAAGCCCTGGATATACCTCGTGATGCCAGGTGGGGTGCGAGATGCCCGGGGTGTTACAGAACACGCTCTAGATGCCCGGAGGTTTGTGCCGGAGGGTCTCGCGATGCCATGTTGGGTGCGAAAGCCCGGAGGGATGCAAACACTGGTCCCCGAGGAATGAAACTTTTCTTTGAATGTTAAAACTCGGTGCATTAAAGGAGTGCATGTGTGTGCATGTGGCATGATATGAGAATTTGTTTATGAAATTGAGTGGGTTTCACCGGTACTGAAAATGCGTTTGTTATGGCATTGAATTGTTGTTATGAACGTGGTGCAAGTAAAATAGACCCTTGATGGCATGTATATATAAATGATAAGTGTGTTTTGCATGCATCTGGATGATTATAGTTTCTACATAATATAGTGTAATGGATCTTTTATTGCTGAGTGGTTGTACTCACCGCTCTTGGGGACTAACATTTCAGACTAAACGAAAATGCTGCTGCTACCTGTGACTCCTGGCATGTTTTACGGACTCCTGATTGACTTACAATGGGAGTGGACCGAGCACCGTCATCCTGGGGTGCACAGGCTGGTATTCGAGCACGTGAGGATCTTTCGACTTTGAGGTAGGCCTCTCGATGGGCTTATCCATCGGGGAGTACACGTCGATCCTTGTCCGTATGGATGGCCACCTTCGAGGGTGCTACCACCCTTTGCTGGCCAACGGACTCGTTGGATATGATCCGGAGTCGGGGTAGCGGGAGATGCATTTTTGGACGCCAACACATGGGTGATGGACGGATGCAGATGATATCCAAGGATAGAAGTTGGTTTTCTTTTGGGTAACCGCCAGGCACAAAAAGACCTCGGCGTTTTGTTGTACCAACTATCATAGTCCATCCCTTATATAAATAAAAGTGTTCGGCTTAAATTATGAAAGTTTTAGTATGGTGTGCATCACTTTATATTTTAATGAAGGGTAGTTGAATTATGCTTCCACCATATTATTTGCGCAGGGACCGGAAAAGAAAACAAATGAAAACCCCCAGATATTATAAGTTATGTAAAATTTTCTTTGGTCTTAGAATAGTATGCTACAAGAGAAAGTAACTATGGCGACCCTAACGAATCGGGGGTCGTTTCGAGGGTGCCACACGATATGAAGAAATCACATGGCACTTAGAATCAAATGCGATGAACAATTTGAGTAATCATCTAACCCTAAGTCGGTATGCAAAAATGTCATACAATTTAATGACATTACGATATGATTTGAGACACAAGTTTAATGAACATTTTTGTGACACAAGTTTAAAATGCGAAATGACCTAAACATATATACAAACCTTGCGGTCCAATTGTCAAGAAGGTATAATCGCAAGACTTGGTTTCTAGATAACTCAAGCAAGCATGGTAAGGTGCATATATAGTAAGGTTTCGTTCTGATCTCAGTATCAAATAACAAGCATGATTTCGGCTATTTAAGGACATGCAAAAATCTAACAAAAAATTTTACATACAGGACATGCGATGATGAACATTTTTCATCAAGAGTTAAAGACCTAGATGAAATCACATGAGTCATGGTTAAAATGGCAAAACAGATATGCATATCCAAACTATATGTCACTACAACACCTTTTCACATTAACTCATGCAATTAACACACTAGACAACATCAACACTTTGCAAATCATGCATCGATAAAACACAAATCTTGCATTCCATCTTTCTCAAAGGATTTGAGACCAAACAAACTCATTTATGGACTCAATTTCACCAAAATGCAATTCAGATCAATGTAGGACAAATCGTTCTACGCTTAGATCTATGCAATTTTGACCTAGTTAAACACATCCAAAAATTCCTAAAAAATTGCAATGCGTTCTCTATACAATATGAACAAATTTCATGAACATAAGATTGTCTAGAAATCACCAAAAAGATATGCATAAAATAGCAAAATTACATTTCGGAACTAGGACAAAATTGAAAACTAACCTAAACTACTGCATAATCACTCATCTTTAGAGGTATTTTTCAAAGGTCAAACATCACTCGATCAGGGCATGTGCCCTATCAATTTGAAACTAGTGATGTGTATTTTGAAAATCTAAGAGGACTCGAGATGAAATAAGATCATTCTAGACCTCATTTTGGCCAAAATGTTAGATCAGTCCAGTAGTTACAAAAATGTAGTTTCAAGTCTTAATCAAGTTCAATCATCCATATCAATTAAGAACAATCAAGCACAATATCAACATTCAATTCCATTGATCTAACATCTAAACATAGCATATTAACCTAAAATTAAACCCTTTCTCCGACCGGTTAATTTGGCCTATTTCATGGGGTTCGAGATCGAGATTGTTGCCTTTTATGCATCTTTGTTGATTTTGATCACAATCGATCGAATCAAATCGCCAAAACACCTTTGAATCACCATGAACCACCAAGGATCAAGTCTGAACCACTTGAATCAGCTTTAGATCGATCAGATTGCTAACTTGGATCACGGCAAAACTAGTACAATTGGACTGTCCTTGGTGTGTTGGTAAAAGATTAAGATCACCAAAGCTATTTTGGTACTTGATTGGACTTGTTCGACCATACGCAGTCGAGAGGATCTTCACAAGGTTGATTGGTAGCGGTTGGCACTTCCAAAGGTGCCAACGGTCGTCGGTTTTGGTTCGAGCATAATCGATCTTAATTGGACCGACCTTCATGTCGGTGAGAGAAAACAACCACTAGAAGCACTCTAGTGGTTGATCTTCAAAGCCTAAACTACCAAATGTAACATCCGAGCCCCATTGTGTAATATTGTTTGCTTTGGATCACCCGCCCTGGGGCGGACGAACCGCCATCCCAACCACGATCTTTTCTCTCACGGCTTTAAAACGTGTTACACAGATTAGAGGAACCCAAGCCTTATAAGTTAACCAATACCTCCCTCCCTAGGCGATGTGGGACAAGAGAGGAGGCTGTCACACTCTCCACCTCTTAACAAAAGCATCCTCGTTGTGGCCCCACGGGTGTCAGAACAGCATTCGAGCTCTGGTCCCACACATGGTCGGGAGTTGGCTTTGATACCACTTGTAACATCTCGGGCCTCACTGTGTAATATTGTTCGCTTTGAGTCACCCACCCTAGCGCGGACGAACCGCCATCCCAGCCACGGTCTTTTCCCTCACGGCTTTAAAACGCGTTACACATATTAAAGGGACCCAAGCCTTATAAGCTAAACAAGACCTCCCTCCCTAGGCGATGTGAGACAAGAGAGGAGGCTGTCACACTAATGGTATCAGAGCCGACTCCCGACCGCATGTGGGGCCACAGTGAGGGCCCTGTGCTCCTAAGAGGGGGAGAGGGTGATGGCTCGAGCGGCGGTGCGCGGGGAGGAGGGATGGCGGTTCGTCCGCGCCAGGGCGGGTGACCCAAAGCGGACAATATTACACAAAGGTGGGGCTGGGATGTTACACCAAAGGTCGAGGTTTCTTCTCGCTGATTCGGATGCCAAAAATTGCCGGATAGTGGCTGGTCCAAATGGATAGACCGATTGGAAACAAGATTGGCATGATCGTAGCTTTTTGGTCTAGTTAGGAAGAGCTGCCGAATAGGAAACTCTAGTAGTCCTTGGGCGGATCAAAGCTTGCGATGAGGGAGAGAGAAGAGTGGAGAGCTTGCCGGTGGTGGGCACCGGCCAAGGGGCCGCTGGTGAGAGGGCTAAATTGCCGATGGTGGTCCAATACATGAAGGAGAAGAAGAAGGCGGTTTGGGCGGGAAAATACAAAGGGGAGGGAGAGAGAGAGAGAGAGAGAGAGAGAGAGAGAGAAATTTGTTTTAGAGAAAGAGTTTAGTGCAAAAAATGAGCCCCCAAAAATAGGGAAAATGGGCTTATATATTACCCCAAAATCGTGTAATTTCATCCGTTGGTTCAATCCAACGATCAAAATTTCCATCCAACGGTTAAAGTTTGATTTTGAAGGTCAGATCATGATCTCGAGATGTCGAGTAATATATCCAATGGGTTTGATTTACGAAAGCCCTAACTAAAATCGAGAATTGTGTTAAAACATCTTATTATGGGTCAAATTACAATTTTATGAAATTTGAGGATTAATATGTAAAATTTCGAGAAATTGAAGGTACAAGAGTGAAATTGACATAAGGTAAATCCCGGAATCGGTCACCAAAAGTTCAAAGCCAGCCGGCAAGCGACTGAACCAGCCAACACCACCATCGGCCAGTCAAACTGATTCGGTCCGGTTTGATCTGTTCTTGACTGGTTCTTGACTAACTTGATCCGATTCTAGCCATTTCGCACACTTGAGGTCCTTGTGGGTTCAAAAGCAAATTGAAAAGGAAATTTATTCTATTTAAAAGGAAATTGGTCGATTAAAATTCAATTAAGCTAATCAAACCTTATGAATGTGACTTAAAGGTCTTTTGTTGACCTAATCGAACGATTATCATGAAAGACAACGGGTCAAAAACATGGATGCTTTGAATTGAGCTTAAATGGCTATCAAATTTGCAATTTAATGGGTAAAATTGCAGATTGATTGAAATTGAGTTTAATTAATGCTTCAATTGCACCGTCTAATGAACTATCCACGTGTAAGATTACTTATCGCATTCAAATTGACATTGAATTGAAGTGTTCAAGCTTATGTTAAAAATTAATCTAGGCCTAATATCAAAATTGGATCTAGATTTATGAAATTAAACTATAACCATAAATGAGTCAATTCGAATTTTGTCGATTAAAGTTTAATTGCTTGACTTTCTTATGCTTTGAAGGATAAAATTCTTCAAATTGATAAGTTCTTATATGAATTTCTCAAAATCGATTTTCGAATTTAGATTTATCTTAAGAAAGTGAGTAAGAAACAATTGCCCATTCACAAGTCATGAAAAATCGATTTGTGTTTCCTAATTAAGGCTCAAAACGGCAATTTGTATTTTGATTGGGTAAATCGTGAAATTGAATGCATGAGCAAATTTAAAATAATCCCTAAACCAAATGTCGAAGGAGGAACTACGCCTAATTATGACTAAAATAAAAGTAATTTGATTTTGGGTCGATTTAGAATCTAAAATCGAAAAATTACGAAAACAAGGTTCTTAATCGAATTTTATGAAATTTTCGACATAGAAGTCAAATTGACATTAAAAGAAATATATTATATTGAAAAATAAATCTTTCTATGAAGTAGAAGATTTCTTTTGCTTAAAAAAATCCAAATGGAAAAAAAAAAATACAGATATGACATATCATTATATGGATAAGGGTGGGGGATTATGGGACAAAAAATAAATCCACTTGGTTTCAGACTTGGTACAAGGTCATCATTCTATTTGGTTTGCACAAGCCAAAAATTATTCCGATGGTCAGCAAGAAGATCAAAAAATACAAAATTGTATCAAGAATCTATGCATTTTTTTTTTCAAATTTCTTGGTCAAAGATTTGACCAAATGCTTTTTAAAATGTAGATATTTTTGTCAAATCTTTGAATTTTTGAGAAATTGATTTGATAAAAGTAAAATTGAAGCTAAATGAAATCTTTTTGGGTAAAAAGTCAATTTCTAATGGGGGTTGACTTTTAGTCAAAGAGTTGACCAAATAGTCAACCCAAAAGTCAACCGTTTAACCTTTCGGATTTTTCTTGAAAATGACTCGAAAGTCACTTAATAGTGATAATGCAACAGGAAAAAAAAAACAACACTTTTTTTTTGTCAAGAAATAGGCTATATTGCGATCGAAATCCAAATCTTGACTTTCTTTCTTTTTTTCGACGTGTCAACTAAAAATCAAATGTTAATATGGTTAAGTCCATGAGAAGCTATGGGGAGTAGTAGCGAAATTCAAATTCTTCTAATGAAGTGAATTGACTTAAACGTCAAATCAAGGTAGAAATTGTTAAAATTTGTCTCGATTTTAAGTTTGTAAATGAAACTTGACACGAAAAAAAAAAAAAAAAAAAAATGAAGTGCGGCTTATATTAGCTTTGAATAACATCTCTCAATTAGGGAGTCCATATTTGGACTTCTACTGTTGCTGACTCTGTGAAGTCCGAATCTTGGTAAAAAAAAAAAAAAAATTAGAAAAGCAAGAAAGGGTAATTCAAGTAATCATATCCTAATTGAAATCGGTCCAAGGAAAATCTAACAGGTAAAGCGTTGACCGTTGACCAAATATAAAATCTTGAATGGAATTTCCGTTTACATGTTGGAGTTGGCCTCTGTAGATTTAATTTGGCAGTATAAATATTTTGATTGAGGGAGCTTTCAATTGCCATCATTGATGTTGCCATGAAGCGTTGTGTTTAACCGAGTGCTTGGCGTGGGTTTTCTTCGTGAAATTAAATCAATAATTTTAGTGTTGAAGGTAATTAAGTCTTGTGGTAAAATTTGTTAATTCTTTTTTGAGATTGAGAAATTATTTCGTGAGAAATTGTGAGGTTAAATATTACGTGAGTTATTGTGAGTAATTGGAGACCGAGATATACTGAGATTTTTTCATTGATTCGAGTGTGGCTCCGTTGTATTGCTTGATCTAAAAGGAGATTCATTTCTATTCTCCATGAACATAGGTTACCCGATTGAATCATGTAAATTTGATTTCTGATTTTTTATCTTTTCTATTTTCTTGTCCGATCGCTTGTTTCCACAACAATTACATGACAAGGATTAAGATTGAGATAATATAAGACAAAGCCATGTGAGGACCATATGAGGAGATTTGTTTATTTCTATTATATCTTCTTTGGTAGGTCATTGATATGACCTAGATTAGGAGTATATACACAGTACAAAATCAACAAATAACTTATAAAAAAGAATTATATTCTATTATGTATATAAAATAACCGCTATCCATGGTGATCGCCATTTACTGCGATGACGAACTCCATAGTGGGGCTCACTTGACCATGACAATCAATTGCGTAGGATGGTCGCCTCATTCGAGGTAGTCATAGGCAATCACCACGATATGGAACCGGTTTGACTCGTGATTGGCGTGGTTGCCATCCTGCGGGGCAACCCTTGCCAGGTGGTCGCCAAAGCAAGGTGACGGTAACGCTGGCCCATAGTGGCCAGATCTGACCAGCCCGTGCGACCAAGAGTCCGAAACTTAGGCGACCACCCTTTGCCTGAGAGTTGCGAAACTGTGTGGTGGGTGCTTGAGGTCAGCGGCCACCAAGGGAGTGCATGACAACCGCCTATTTGTTTTAAAACAATTTTTCTATTTCAAACCTGTTTTTGGAATAGAAACCGTTTGATAAACTTATTATGTTTTTTATTTAGAATAGATTTCTATTCCGAAATAAGTTCGAAATAGAAATCGAAGTAGAAATTTTCTACTTCTCTATTTCTGAAACAGAAATGAGAAATAAAAAATATTCTCATTGTTCGTCAACCGGTCCTTCATCCGTTACCACCGACCACTGTCCATTGGTCATCGGCTGCCCGCCGGCCCCCCCCGCCGATCGGCGCCGCCACCGGTGCCACCGCTAGTCACCACCGTCGCCGGCAACCACCGCAGCCGCCGTCGTTCGTCCTTTGTTATCCACCGATCATCCGTCGGAAAGGAAGAAATTTTGTGTCGTTATCAAACGAATTTTTGTTTTTAGAGTAGAAATCTTGTATCTTTATCAAATGGTTATTTTTTCTTAGAAACTCTTCTAGAAATAAAAATAGAATGGTTGTCATGCACACTCCAAGTGTCCACGACTATGCTCAGTAGTATTGAGTGGGGAACAAAAACCATAGATTCTATTTTATTTTCGTTATTTCATTCTTTTATACTTTTTAACTCTTTCGTATTTAATAGAGGATAATTTTATCCCGCCAGATCTGACTATTCAACTTTTTAATCGGATATATGTGAATTCTCATAAAATAGCGTAATACTATACTCTAGATTAGATAGCTAATTAGAACATCGTAATGCAAGGAAATAATTGGTTGGCAACTTCTTTCACAATACATTGAAATGTAAATAAAAAGGTCTCCAAATGAATACCGTATGAATCATTGTCTTTAAAACTTCTATTTTTAGTTTCTATGGAAACATTAGATTTACTTAGAAGGTCGAAAAACCACGTCTTAGACCGAAATAAGCAACCAAGAAAGGAAAATATTGATTCTTCTTAAAGGCAAACTGATTTTGTTAAACCAACTCCGTGCAATAATATAAAGAGGGCTAATACAAGAGTTTAGGGAAGACAAATTTAGGATTTGCAAAAATCCATTAGTTTAGCTAAGAGAGCAAACATTGTGATTAGACCCGTGGATTAGTCGGGTCGGGTTGAAAAGATCCAAATAAATACATTTAACCTGTTTTGATTTATTTTCATATAATACAAATCTAATGACCCATATTCGAATTGAGCCATGCCCAACACATACCCAACCTACCCATATTGTCAAAACAGTTTCATATGTACCTTAATCTACAAAAATCATACCCAAATTAAGATGAGAGTATAGAGTGAGTGAGAACAAAATCGAGTAAATATGATAAAGAATGAAGAGAGAATCATAAAGATGGGTTGGGTCTAAATAAGTTGTAAACTCATTTATGATCTATTTAACATTCATATTATAATTAAATCCATTTATAATCTATTTACATAATATAACTAACATTTTAACACCCGGTTAAGAAATGAGTTAATGACTCATTTTGACCGGTCTAATTGCGATGTTACACATATAGAATTTGCTGCTGTGCAGAACCAAACTCCCTCTATAGCTACACCACTATGAAAGATACATCTAAGTTTTTACAAAGGTCCCTGCACACCTTGTCTTCACCCTAAGTAGAATCATTTCTCTCTTGGGATCACAAATGGGTTTCGCTCTTTCTGCCACTTAGAATCTGCAGTCAAAAGCTATCACAATTGTGCTCATTCGGCCATGATTTTTTGCAGGAATGATCCTGAAATATCATACTTGGTTGCCATGAACTTTATTTTCAATTTCAAAACTTCAGCGATCGTGAAGTATATACCCGGAAACTCCAAATTTGCACTGCCTGGTCAAATGCAGAGCCTACGCTTGTTTATATGGCCTTGCCTCTTCTAATATCCACACCTAGCAAATCTCCCTCGTATGACTGTAGAACCCGCATGGTTCAGTTGTAAGTTTCGGCAACACTCAAGTAAGCTTATCAAATACTTTGGATTCAGTTGTCATTGAACGATGTTTTCCAACATTATGAACGTGGTGTGAGTACTACCAAAGGAAGAAATTCTGCCCTCCAAAATCACCTACCCAGTGACTAATATGTCGGACAGTAGACAAGTTAACAATCAAACCACAATCCTAGTCAATACTGGTTTCAAAAGATTAAATTACTTTCCAAGCAATGAGGGAGCAAGGGAGTTTAAAGAAAACATGCCTTTTGAATATATAGGGGTCTACATCAAATATAGATGTCACTATGCTTCATTGACAAGTCTCTTAGCTGAATGTGAGTACAGCGATTTTACTGAGAAAGCACCTCTTTACCAAGAAGGAAAAAGAGAGAAAACACACACACATACCATGATCGGGTGCAAAGCATGACCAGTCCTAGGATCATGACTCCCTTTTGCCAATTTTATGTGGTGGGTTTCTCCTCGGGAATGTAGGAGTACTTATCAGTATCGTGCATCAACAGCAGCCAAACATGAGTTATAAGCTCTCCGCCTTGCCACAATAGATTCATGTGATGGTAAACTGGACAGGTATATGCAGCGTGGCACAACATCTCCACCCAAATGCTGCTGATGATCTGCCACTTGTTTTTCTTGCCCTTGAGTGCCGCAGCCAATTCCTGCACCTCCAACAGCACGTGCCACTTCCTAGTGATTATGGTTCCCTTCTGATACGGGATGGGTTCAAGCACAGTCTCTGTTGACGACAGTGTATCCAATGCCTCATTGCGGTCTCTGTACCTGAGAAATGGCTTCAATATGGCGCAAGCGTGCTCAATGTAATGTCAGTAGTTGCTGAGGACAACATGTAAGGTCGCAGTGCTAGAAGGTATATCATGTAATTGGACAGCAGTTTGCTTCCTTTACAGTTCGGAGAATCATCGAACTCTGAATGAAGGCAGATGTTCGTTGCCATGTGCCAAACGATGATGCTTTTGTCAAATGTTTTTGAGATGTTTCTTTTCAACACTTTAAGAGCTTCCTGCGTCCACTCCACATTGCTGCTTAGTTCAGCAGCTTCAAGTGTCCAGTTGCCGCGTTCCATGAAGGGCTTTTTGTCTCTGATCTTGTCAAACTTTTCAATGTTTTCCACCAGCAATTCCTTGAGATAGCTGGGGATTTTCAGATGAAAATGAATCCGATATCTTCTCCAGGTCACCTCTATTTTGCGCAAATGCTTGAGGAATCTTCCAATGGAGCATGACCACTCATGATGGTACAGGCGATGGTCCACCAAGTTAAGTTGCCCAACTGAGTTCGACCACCTTTTCTGCTTCATGTACCTTTTAGCTAAGAAGTTCAATAGCCTTGCCCGCCCAGGGCAGTTTCTTTCAGGATTGCTCATTGCCACAATGGCCCATGCCGAAAAGGGTTGCAGAACAATTTGGTATCCTTCTAGGGCGGTGACTCCTATCAACAAGGCGTAAGTGTACGTGATGTACATGTCTATCAAAAAGGCAGTCTTGAAAACAATAGCAAATCTACACAAGGCTACGACTAGACAGAGAAAGCTAGTGAAGCGGCAGATAAGACCAAGCGGTTCATATAGAATTGGTTGCTTGGTGTAAAGTACGTCATACATGAATGCAAGTTCGACCTCAGCTGTGATGAAGGCTAAATTGCGATCTACAATTAACTGAGATTTAGCTAGCGATTCCGGGTGGTAGAGCCAGTTTGCGAAGTGGGGCTTCAAGCAATCAAACCGGTAGTATGCCTTCAAGATGATCTGATGCTCTATTGAACATCTGGACCTGTCAAGCTTGTTGAAGAGCTTGCCAACAACTTCCTCGTCTAAGATATCCTTTGCTGATACGTTTAACCTCTTCCAGAACACGGACATGAGGGCCCAAACTGTCAATGCTGATCGCATGATTCCAGCAGCAAACAAGGAGAAGTACAAAAATGGGAAGGGGGACGAGCTGTCCCAGCATCGAATCAGGATGCAGAAGACAAAAATGGCCCTGACGAACAGATTTAGCATCTGGCGGATGCTGAGCCGGTCATCCTCAACCGAGTATGCGGTTATGGAGTCAGGGTTCCCAAGCTGCATCAAGAGCAACGGTGCAAGCACCCCCTTGAGCTCGGTAATGTAGTCTGGTCGATCGGGATTGTTGATCTGGACATCAGTGAGCTTACCAAGGGCGATGGTTACAAAATAAGAAGAGAGCAAGTAGGCGATGTGGATGACCTCTTTCATGATAATCGAGGTCTTGTACCTCCGGCGGCTGCCAAAGATGGTGAGGATGATCTGGCAAGCGAGGCTCATGGTGACCAGCCATTGGATGCCCCATGCTTCCCATAAATCTTTCGACGCAGGCCATTGTGTACTGACAATGGATGATATCAGATCGAACGATTTCATGGGAATGTGACGTCTTCTGCTGTGCTCTCTGTGAAACTACAATGCAAGCAGAATTAATAACGATGAGAATGGATGAAACGCCTTGGACTTATTCTGAAAAATTAGACACGAATCTCTAAACTTCTTATTGCATTCATTCAATATGGTCAATAAAATTTTTGGATCCTATCACTGCTCTAATTCTTCCATTCCAGTGAATGAGATTAATTACGTCTTGCTGTCCTGCATGAGTGAAACCCACTTAAAAAGGAGAAAGAGAAGTTTCGGAAGTCTATAAGCAATGCTCGGTACTAGTTTCGCTGAAAGAGATCTACAAAATTGATATATTCAATGGGATGGCTGATTGCAGGACATCTAAAGTAGCGACTCATATTCAAACATCCACCTTCCAATTACCGCATTACTTAACCGATTATGTAAACCAGTTCAGTACACCAAGCGTTTTCCAAACATCAAATATGAGATCATTGGCATGTACGTTTTTTATTTTGCTGAACCGATCATCGACACACTGCTAAAACAGGATAAACATTCACAGAGACAAATGAAACTAATGACAAGATCATAAATTTTCTAGAAAAATAGAGGAAGTACAAAGTAGACTGGCAAACCTTACTATGCTGCGTGACTCCCCAGAAGCCGACGGACGGGTTCTTGCTTATAATACAAATGGCACTGAGTGTGTCTATGTTCCTAACACTTGTGGGGAAGCTTAGTTAAATTCAGAGAGAAAAATAGAGGGATTATAAAAGGACAGAAAGCAGAGAATTGATTACTTACTTCTAACTTTAATCTGTGGTTCTTTTTCTCTTTGTTCGGTTTTCGCCAGCGACAAGCCATGTGCAAGACTTTTAACTTCACATTATTCGTTAGATCAATTCTCGAGGGGTGTGGTAACATACTTCTTGCACTCAATTGTAAAACTCTGCTGAGATTATGCTAAAAATTAACTCTCACACTTTTGAGATAAAAGTCATTGCTGGGGCTTAAACTACTACAATTTATACAATCTTATCTCTAAAATTCCAATTTGTTTATAAATTCTCTCAAGTTAATAAATTATTCAGTATTATCTACAAGTTTCGTAATCACACTGTTCTTCAATTTTGAAATATCTTTTCATTTCAATTCATATCTTTAACCAACCCATAATAAAGTGACAATTTTTTTCACTTTTTATCTTTGTTTCTTATAAGTACATAGTGACATTGAAATATACTTTAGCTTGTGATCTCTGTAATATTTTAGCTGCCATTCCCTTTAATCATTATTTTTTTAAGTTCTTTTTGGATTAATACCTCGAAAAACTCCAACTAGTACACATGTGATAAATTTACCAAAACTAGTTTTTTGACCGCCAAAAACTCTAAACTTATACACCTTTGATAAATTTACTCTAAATCGATACACCCATGACAAGTTTACCCTATGTTAGTTTTCGTTAAAGTTTAATGTCAAATTACTAAGTTAGATGATACGTCACAGTTAATCAATAGACCAATTTGGATTTTACTCTCTATATGTCATAGTTGTATTAGTTTTGTTATCTTTTATGATATTAATCTAATTTAACGGAGGGTGATATACCGTTTGGGATTTTTGGCGATTAAAAAAATTAGTTTGGGATAAATTTATCACAAATATACCAATTTAGAGTTTTTTGTGATCATTTGGAGTAAATTTATCACAGGTGTACTAGTTTGGGGTTTTCATGGTCAAAAAATTAGTTTAGGATAAATTTATCATAGATGTACTAGTTTAGGATTTTCTGTGATATTAACATTAATATTCATACCTCCACAACAAAGATCTTTCAAGGTTCCTCCTTTGCTCCTAATATCTTGCATCCATCCATACTCCAAACAACATGAGCATCGGAAATTAATAGAATACAACAATGCACAGACATAAATCTAAAGTGATCTTACATCACTTCATTTCTTGAATTTGTATTCTATGAAGCACATAATGTTGTCATTGCACACTACTTGCTCAAGCATTTAGCTAATTGCGGCAACAAACCTCAACTTTACTGATTCGCAATCACAGAAAGCCCAAGAAATACGTTTCAATGTATAACAATTGACAAGTAAATCCCCAAAAACAAAACATATAGTTTTTGCCTCAACAAGGGAAGATGGATGGTATTGCTGGCATTGGACGAAGCATTCTTTCACCCCTAAACTTCAAGCACATGCACATCCCTCGATAGTCGACTAAAATTTGCAACATTCCTAGGATGCGTCGCCGATCCATTCATGTTATACACATGTGGAAGCGAATTAAACAATTTCCATACAATAAACAAACATGGGATAGAAAAGTAGGATAATCAATTAACACAAAACATACTTTATAAACAACCCAGGTTTGTATACACAACCTGTCACGCCCCAAACCCCAAGCATGCAACAACCCCTTCCTTGGTCAATAGAAAGTGATGTCCCAGGACTCATTGCCAACCCTTCATTTTAATTGCACATGCGAAGCGTATACTAAAATCCCCAGACAACACAAATATGGGATAGAAAAGTAGGATACCATTTTTACCAAAACACTTTTCATAAACAAACTAGTTTTTACACAAGAGGCCAATTCTAAGGTCTATGTACAAGAGATCTATCTCTAAGAAGAACTTGAGCCATCCATGCTTCGACCTTTCCACCTCAAGCTCGGGTTCTTCATACTAGGGACCTGAAAATGGTTATGTAATAACCAAAGTGAGATTAAAATCTCAGCAAGTCCTCCCTAAGCCCCGATTAGAACACCAACTCAACTCAAGATATCTTTCCATAACCACCCCCACAAACAAACCACGACTAACAACCAACAATTAATAGTCGGTTCGCATACAACCTTACCCGGTATGCCATACCCTGCACGTTATAACTTAGCACAATGCACGCAATGCACATGGCCATTAGATAATACAGTTCATCGATCACATACGAGTCATGTCACAAGTGATCTTACTGGCCATTTCCACACCCCGCACGTTATCGATTCATACATGCGTGCCATAAACAATGTGATCAACATGTATAACCGAAACTAATGATGCAATGATTCTCATACGCTCTTGCACTTTAGTGTGACACCTACCATGCATCAATCGATCACACGAGTCCTGATTATAAGGTAAAAATCGTTATGACACGTACCATACCGCATCACATAATTTTACCTCATAATAAGGCACAACCATCTCTACATTGAAGTGTGTTCCAGTTCTTACGGCCCATTGGCCACGGTCAACTCCCAGTTGACGGTATGGCTAACTTTCCAGTCAGCGATCTGGTTAAATATGACTTCCCGGCCATGGCTAACTTTCCAGTCAGCAACCATCCGAATCTGTTGGGCTACCTATAAAAAGATCGGGCTTTGTCCCACACCATTGGGCATGGCTACATCCAGAACTCTCATTCAGATGGTTTCCCAAAAAGGGACATCGGTCTAGAATCTACTACAACCAACTTCCAACTCTTGTCAAGTATCATTCCCAAACTCTCGTTGGGTGACGGTCCAACATTTGATCACGCAAACATACCCCCCCTCAATTCCTTCTCTCCTAAAAGTGGTCCATCTCCAATGTCTCTCGGACAATCCATATTTTCCTTTTTGTGAAAATCACTCAATTCATGTGGATGCCCATGCATTTATACACTCAAATCACTTCATAAGATCAAAACACATGAAATTGGACAACTTTTCATTCTCGAATGAACAGTGTGTGTGTGTAAACAGTGCACGTAAAAAAGTGTTCTGCGAATAGTAACTCGTGAATAATAACTTGTGAACAAAGTCACGTGAACAATAAATTTTCAGAATTTAATAACAAATAAATTAAATCTAAAATTCATTAAAAACACTAATTAAAGCAAGCAAAGCATCAAGAATAATCACGAACTACTACCAGCCCTAACTGGCAAAAATAGTTCACTCGTGCGTCTTCGAGTTTAAATCCAGAATTCTAATCAACCAAATTCAGAAAATTCTCAAATTTGAATTTGTTGTAAAAAATACATAAACGAACATTTTTTATGAAGACACCTTAACCCAAATCCTTCTAGATTAAGTCCAATAAATCGCTCAATCCAGTACAAAAACTGGGTCCGTTTCCATAAAGTCTGTTTTCCGAAATTAGTTTTGATCAAGGTCCAAAAATTGTTCATTTGATCTGACATTTGAGTATGTTAAACTAGAAGATGTGAAAAACAACTTTTGTAAAGAAATCATTTCGAAATTCAAACCCTAAGAGTTGATAAAAAAAAAAACCCCTAGAATTCTAAAATGTCACAAATTCCAACACGGTCCAAGATTTTGTTTGCAAATGACAGAGCTGAAATCTCATACTTTTAAATATCTAAAACTCTAAGTAAAATATATGTTGTACAAGATGTCTAAAACATTTCTTAAGAAGAAATTGACTTCAAATTTGCAACCCATTTCGATCAACAAAAATGGTAAACCGCGAGGGTCCGAAATCGAACCGTAGAAAGTCCACTAATCTAGATTAATCCATCATCAAATGTGCTAATCTCACTAATTAGATTAGCACCAATCCATTCTAAAGCTAATCTAGACATTATAGATTATCACTAATCCATACTCAAGTTAATCTAATCAACCTCCTACGCAAGTTTAGGCACTAATCAAATGATTAGGAGTTAAACTCACCCGTTAAACAAGTCGGAGACATAGACGCAACGGCGACGACGAAGGCTATGCTCGAGGGCCTCTACCACAACGATCCAAGGCAGTTCGGGTGGGAATAGCAGTCACAAACTCAAACTCCTACTGAAACTCTAAAAACTAGACTACCGGAGAAGGAGCATAGCTGAACGGGCTTGGCCTGAGCTCCGACAAGGGGTTGACCGGCGACTGGCGGCACTTAGGGGTCGAGGGGGACCTGCCGGTGGTTGATATGGGTGGAGGTAGGATTGAAATGGAAGAAAAACGACTAAAACGGGTGAAACATTCGAAGCAATACAAGCTGCCAGGCGGATCGATGAACCGGCAAGCGGTTCCTTCCGATCGGGAGTGGGTTGGTTAGCGGCTCTATTCGGTAAGCGGCTGGGTTCTCCTTAATGGTTTGGACCTTCTGAGTGCAATGATGGGTGGCACAAAGGTTGATTATCATGGGAAGACAACTTTTAACTCTTGTTTTTGGCGGAAGGTCAGCTGGAGCAGAAACAAGCAGAGAAGGAAAACAAGGAAGAAAAGGCTACAAATTTGCTTGGGGCTGAAGAGGGAAGAGAGAGAGATGTGAGGGTTGGTTTCTCTAGTTCTCACAAGCTCTCAAATGCCTCAATAATGGATAAAGTGTGGAGCAAGGAGGAAGAAGATGGATGCTCAGCTGAAGGGGGACCACAATTGCCTCAAAAGTCCACCTTCTATCCTCTAAACACTCATGGCATGCCCCACCAGCCCTTGGCTATCATCCATGGCCCTTTGGCAACCTATAAACTTCCCAAGCAAGCCATTGAAGTGGTTTAAAGGTAACATCCCATGGGGGCTACGAAGTTTGTACATTTGGCCTTCAATTCAATTCCTCCTCAATTCTCCTTCAATTGGACTCAATTTGATCCCTATAAATTCAACTAAGATGCCATCATCTCTCTTAGGATTTTTCCTCATCGATTTGTCCAACTTGAATCCCAAAATGCGATAAAAAACGGTCCTATGATTTTCCCAGTCAAAACGGCCATACTTTGAATTTTCACCAAAAATATTGGTTTGCAAAAAAATCTTCAGAGGATGAGTCGACATTCTTAAAATGAATCATGACATGACAAAACTTTCAATTTCTGAAATTGGGTTTAAATTCATGGTTAATTTAAATCTAGCGCAATTTTAACGTGACATAACCTATTTGGTAGCTTTTTGGAATTTTTGGTGCAATTGACCAGTGATCGATTATTTTCGAGCCACATTGTGCATCTTCGACTCATTAGCGACTCTTAGTTGTCGTGAAAATCTCGAAATTTCAAATGTGGACACAATGTACAAAAATGACAGAAAAATCGGTCTAGTGCTGTTTGACGAGAATTTTGCAATTAGATGAAATCACCCATACTATAATCACATACCTCAATCAAACCGACATATCTTCGATTTCTAATCGATTTTGATAATGCCATATTGACCCTTGTAGATAAACACAATCGAGCAGTCAATTCCTAGTCGAATTCTCAAGTCTATTGCGTTGAAATCCCTTAACAACTTCACCAGATAGACTAGTTATCTCATGAGTGATCAGCTTAGAGAATAGAACTATAGGCGCGTCAATAAAAAGCCCAGCTTATTCAATCAAAAATAGAACTCGAAAATTAAGATGTCACGTCACCAGTTAATCCTATTAGCCTATACATAAGAGTCTAACTCAAAAAGGGCTACTGAGCCACCTAAGCTCTGGACTCTTCAATCAAGGGCTCCAGGTCCACCACGACACCATCAGGGGTGTCAATATCCATAGGATGCCCTATTTTCCACTCCCCGGTCCTAATGGGAGGCCCATCAAAACCTTGTAGGAGACCCCATAACGTATGTGTCGTACCTCCATTTAAGAACCTGAAAATTCTAAACCACGAGGAAGTGAGAGAATGTCTCAGCGAGTTTACACCCTAAACCTTGATTAGGAAGATAATTCACCTAGATGCAGCCTAAACACGCATCATATGAGACTTACCTCGCCTCAGCACCTCCTTGCACATTAGTACAGCTCATATACATATGCATACAGTAAACATATTTAATAGTTGGAACATTGTACATCAATTATCACATATTCACAGGGATCACGATTATAAGGCCAAATTGTTATGACACGTCCCATTCTATGCCACACAATTTTATCTCATAATTAGGTGTGACTATTTCACTCATTCAAGCGTTCCAGTTAATTACGACTCAACGGCCATGGCCAACTAAACAGTTGGTAGTCATCCGGCATAATCGGGCGTTGTCTCGCTTCGTCGAGCACAGCAATGTCTACCTCTAGACGGCATTCCCAAAGGAGCATTGGCCTAGTCTCCACTACGACTGACATCCATTGACAAGGGGCATTCCCGAAGGAGCATCGTCCTCGATTTTCATCAAGTGACGGGTTCCCATAGCGATCACACGCATATCCAATCTCGGCCAAGGATATCGTGCTTTGCACTTAAACACCTCAATTTCAAATAATGTGTTTGGCATATTTTATTCATATTAAAAGCACCCGGTAAAATAATTGTGCATGGACACACGATCAAATTGAACCATAAAATGTGATATACTGTGACATCCTGAAATTTGAGCCCTTTGAGAGATGATTGAATGCGAATTTCGTCAATGCATTATTGGTCGAACTCACTCGAAATTGATCACTCCTGAGATACTGACCTTAAGGGGAAAAGCTAATGAGGATAAAACTCGTATGACTAAAGGACTCGACCTGGGAAAACGACTAGACCATGAGATTTGCGTGAGGATGATCTTGTAGATAGGCAGACCAATTTCAAGGACGACTAGAAGTCAATTTGCGGATAAAACATAATGGAACGACGAGTGATTCCGTTTCTTGTTATCGAGCCCACGAACGACCCTAGTTCGATCCTCAGTAATCGTATACTTTAAAATAAAAATCTTTCCTCTACAATTTCATGTAGTCAATGACGTCCATGTGTCGAGATGTCTTGAACGTGGTTTAGCATGAGTCAATTACGCATGAATCCTCAAAACCGTCTGTTAGTTTGAGTTGTACCCAAAATGGCATTGGGCGAAATTGACATGGCATGAGAACTAAAGATTGGGAATGTTAGGGATAGACTTTGGATGAAGCTATTTCATCAATCAATAGCGCCAGTTAAGCCAAGTACTTGGAAAAGGGATTTTCAGACTGAAGAAATGAGCCCATGAAGACGTGGGCCGGGCTAGGCAGCGTGGGTCTCAAACCCAAGGTAGGATAGCCATGGTGGGCTTAAGGCAAACAAGTGAGCCAAACTTCAAGCCTTTGAGCCCAATTGCATTTTATAGCCCATTTGTCCACAATTTGAGCCCAAATCAATTTTATTCAAGCCCGTATAAAATCTTGGCCCGTATATATGTATAGTACGGTATACTATACTTTGAGAAATTACCATTTTACCCCTTCTAGAAGTGGCATTTGTTGTTGGGGGACAAAGAGAGAAAAGTCAAAGGAAATTATGAAGGGTAATGATGTAAAGAAAAGGAAATTGGACTTGGCTTTTCTCTCTCTCTCTCTCTCTCTCTCTCTCTCTCTCTCTCTCTCTCTCATTTCTCTCCCTCCCCAACGTCAGCCCCCACTCCCCACGTATCTCTCTCTCTTTTCCTCCCCACTCCCACTCCCACCGCCACGTCCTTCTTCCTCTTTCTTTCTCTCTTTAGTTCCTTTTCTGTTTTGCTCCCAAAACAGCATAATGTGCTGCTGTTTTTGTGCCAAACTAGCCACCATCTTGCGCCATGGCCGTGGGCCATCACTGTTCGCAAGCCGCTATCCACTGTCAAAGAGCCGCACCACCCATTCGCAAGCCATCCGCCAACCATTCTCGCCAAATCAGAAACCACCTCCGCCGAGACCCATTTTTGTCGAGAGCCTCCACAACATTTTGGACATAACTATTCATAGCCCTCACCGCCACTGTCACGCTCATGTCGTCGGAATTATCGGGTGAGTTTAGTTCCTAATGCTTTGATTATAGCCTAAACTTGATTAGGAGGTTAATTATGCTTAAGGGTTGTTTAGATTAGCTTAAGTATGGATTAGTGATAATCTAGAATGGTTAAATTAGCCTTAGAATTGATTCATGCTAATCTAATTAGTGAGATTAGCACCATTGATGTTGGATTAGTCGAATCTAATAGAATTTCTACAGTTCAAATTTCTAGACCCCCATCATTTACCATTTTTGTAGATCGAAATGGGTTGTAAATTTGAGGTTGATTCCTTCTTGAGAAATATTTTAGATATCTTTAACTATAACATATATTTTACTCACGATTTTTAGAGATTTAAATGTATGAGATTTTAGCTCCGTCATTTACAAATAGAATCTTGGATTATGCTGGAGTTTATGACTTGTTTGGATTCTATGGGGCTTTTATCAACTCTTATAGTTCAAATCTAAAAAAAAATTTCTTCATAAAATTTATTTATCACATCTTCTAGTTTAACATAGTCAAATTTCATATCAAATGGACAAGTTTTGGATCTCGAACCAAACTGATTTCGGAAAATAGGCTTTCTGGAAACGGACCCAATTTTAGTGCTACATTGAGTGATTTGCTAAGCTGAATATAAAAGGATCTGGGTTAAGGTATCTTCATAAAAAATATTTTTTTAGGTGTCATTTACAACATGTTCAAATTTAAGAATTTTCTGAGCTCATTTAATTAGGTTTCTGGATTTAAACTTGGAGACATGTGAGTAGCCTGGTTTCTACCAATTATGACCGATTTTAGTTTGATGATGGTTCTTGATGCTTTGCTTGCTTTAATTAGTGTTTTTAATAAATTGTGGATTTAATTTATTAGTTATTTAATTATGAAATTTCACTGTTCATGACGCATTGTTCACGAGTTACTGTACACGTGCAATATTCACTCGAGAATGAAAAGTGGTATAATTTCATATGTGTTGATTTTATGAAGTGAATGGATATGTAAATGCGTGGGCATCTGCAAGAATTGAGTGATACTTTGTGCAATTGTGTAATGATTGGAAACTATTGGTATTTGATTAGAAAATCTCGGGTGTCGGATTTTGACACCAAAAATGGTTTTATATACCATATAAAATAGTAAGATTTATAAAAAAACAATATCAATTTTTCTTGTTCAAATTGACCGTGTAGTCACACACGACTATTTTCTTGGATGTTTTTAATACAAAGGAAATATGCCAGATTCACTATTTTAAATGAGACAATTGAGTGCAATATACGATGTCTTGGCCAGGTTTGAATGAGTGCATAAATGATATGAGAACTCGTCACGAGACTTCGGAAATGCCCCAAGTTAACGGATACCGGTCACGGTAGAGGCTGGGCCAATGCTCTTATATGGAATGCTGTCTAGATGTAAACGTTGACATGCTCAATGGTGTGAGATGATGCCTGGCTACGCTGGAAGACCGCTAACCGTTGAGTCTGCCCGGTCAATGGGTCATAATTAATTGGAACGCATGACTGTTGAGATGGTTAGGCCTTATTATGGGATAAAATTGTGTAACATAGAATTGGATGTGTCACATTGATTTTATCTTATATTCGGGACACGTGTGATTGATCGATATATACTGTGTGGCACACTAATGTGCAAGGGCGTATGAGAATCATGGTATCATTGGTTTTGATTATACATGAATTGAGCACATTGTTTATGGCACGCATGCATGAATTGATAACATGCAGGGTGTGGTAATGGCCAGGTGAGATCGCTGGTGACGCTACTCGCATGTGATTAATAAACCGCATCATCTAATGGCCATGTGCATTGCATGTATTGTGCTGAGTTATAATGTGCAGAATATGGCATACCGGGTAAAGTTGCATGCGAACCAACTATTAATTGTTGGTTGTTAATCTTTGGGTTGTTTGTGGGGTGGTTCTGAAGAGATACCTCAAGTTGAATTGATGTCTTAACCGAGGGCTTAGGGGAGGACTTGCTGGGAATTATATCTCCCTGGTTATTGTATAATCATTTTCAAGTCCCTAGTGTGAGAACCCAAAGCTTGAAGCAGAAGAGTCAGGAGCATAGGTGGATAAGTAGTTCTTTATGAGATATACATTATGTATAAGTTTGAGGTGTTTATGAAAGTGTATTTGATTTGAAATTAGTTGTCCTACTTTTCTATCATCTGTTTGTTGTTGTCAGTGGATTAGTTAATTCGCTTCCGCATGTGCAATAAAATAAAAAAGGTCAGCGACGAGTCCGAGAATGTCGCAAAATTCTATTGACCACCGAGGGATGTGCGCGCGCTCAAGGTTCAAGGCGTGACATATACCCTCTTTTCAAAATTCCACGATTTGATATAGTATTTAGAATATTTTTGGCGTCAAAAACCGACACCCTGTATTTTTCTAATTAAATACCAAAATTTATATTTTTGAAATAATAATTCAAAAATCATCAATCGGCATCCAATTGCATAAATTAACACTCAACTTCACAAATCAACGCCACCATGACGATTGGCGTAAATTCGACAATCGGCTATCCCGATATAATTTATGCTAATTAATAAATAATTAAATAAATTGCAAAATATTTAAATTAAACCACTAATTAATTTACATACACTAATCTAACTACCTAATTGGACTAATTAAATCAATCCACCTAGGCTAGCTACATATAAACCTACTAACTAACTAATTAAATTAACTAACCACCTAATTTGACTAACTAATTAATCTAATCAACTAAATAAGCTAACTAAATTACACTAATCCCACTTAGCCTAATCTAACCCTTCCTTAAGTGCAATTAACCCCTAATTAGAGCTTAGGAGGTTAACTCACCGGTTTAGCATGAAAACTAGTTCACGGCGACGGCGACCAAAACCTGGGCCTACGGCGACACCAAGGGAGGTCCGGAAAGGGCCGAAAAAGGCCAACTAAGCGTCAACTCTAAGCTAAGGTTCGGCCTAGCTTGCTAGTCTTCGATTCTGCTTCGGGTCAAGATAGCTGGTCGCGGGGCTTGGCTAAGCTGGATGAGCGGCACAACTAGGACGAATAGGTCAAGTGGACGACGGTGGCTTGCAGGCAGATATGAGGAGCTGGTGGCTCAAGGATGGCAACGAGCAGCTACGGGCGTGTGGGCAGCCTAGCTCGCGGCTTCGGGCTAGCTCGAACACGGAGAAGGGGGAGGCATGAGGATGGTGGCTGTGCTGGTTTGTTTTTGGGTTGCAGCAAGTAATGAAAATGGAACAAATGAAGTGAAGAGGAAGAAGAAATAAGAAGAAGCAGAAGCTGGACAAAGGGGGGTTCGGTCAAGCAAGCCAAGGAGGGGAGAAGGGTAAGGAGAGGAGGACAAGGGGGACAAGAGGCCTTGAAAGTCCACCTTAAATATCTATTGCACTTGAGTGAAAGCCTCACAAGTCTTCAGCCTTATCCAACAGCAATTTTCCTTCCCAAACTTCTCAAACAAGCCACAATTGAAGGCCAAATTGCAACAGCCCCATAGCCCTACGAATTTGCACGCATTACACTTCAATTTCTTCACAAATCTCTCCAATTTGATGGCCAAATTTGCTGAGGAGGAAGCCCATACCAATTTCCATGCTTGCCTTCACAACTAGTTCACTTTGAAGGCCAAATTTTCACATAAAAATGCCCCTCCGAATTTCTTGAATTTACTTTTCCGAATTTTGATTTTCTGCCAAAAATCCGGGCTCACCGAAAATTCTTCAAATGATGCAACAATGTCCTAAAAATAAATCATGATACGCTAGAACTTTCGATTCCCAAAATTGAGTTCAATTTCGTTGTTAATTTCGATCGAATGCGATTTTAGCGTGACCTAACCTACTGGGTAGTTTTTAGGAATTTTATCACGTTTGACCCGTGGTTGATAATTTTCAAACCACGTTTGTGCATCCCCAACTCATCGACGACTCTCGGTTGTCGTAAAAATCTCAAAATTTTAATTATGGGCACCAGTACAGAATTGACTAGAAAAATCGGTTTAATGCCATTCAACATGAATTTTGTAATCAGATAGAATCACCTACAATTTAATTACGTACTTCTGTTGAATTGACCTATCTCTAATCTCTAATTGATTATAACGGTGTCGTATTGACCCTTACCGATTAGCACGATCGAGCAATCGATTTCTGACCGAATTCTCAAGTTTGTCGCATTTATATCATTTAATGGCTTCACCTGATAGATTAATTATCTCATGAATGATCAGCTCGAGAAAATGACTATAGGCACGTCGATGAAAAACCTATTTCATTTAATCGGAACAGGGTTGAAAATTCAGAATGTCACACATTCCCTCTATTTGATGGAAATTAAGGCACCACAGCGTAGGAAAGGTTATGTTGGAAAAGATGGATCTAACATTGTTAGAAATGCTGAGAATCCACAGCTCGCAAAGAGGATGTCAAGAGGGAGGAAAGATGCAAGAGAATAGAATTGATAGTCACAAAGTATAACTAGCTTGAGGGACAAACTCTAAGTTCTTGATCTTGCCTTGATTTGTCTTTGGTCGATCGTTGATTAGTCTGGTAATGTAAGTAATCTGGTTGTTTATTTCAATTTACGAGTATCTTCTGGATGATATACAATGATGACAATCTCCTCTCATTATTATCTTTTAAGAAGTTTAATAGCTTCAACACAAGAGTTGTTTGTTTATATGAAATTTGTGGTTAACCATTGTGGAACATATAAGATAAGTATACTGTCTAATAATTGTCATTTTAAGAGTTATTTAATGAGATGCAAGTTGATCCTTTATTCTAAGTCTGCATACGAACCACATAGATTCTAGATAAGATAAAGAGATTTTCCTTTTACTTTTCATTTTAAAAGGCAATCATAAGATTAATAAGTCAGCATTTGTCATTACCCTCTTGAGGTGGTTAACAAATTGCCAAGCGAGTGTGAACGGTCCTCTGCAAGGTGGCACTTACACTTGGCTATGGTTCTCTCAAGCTCTATCGGTCACAACTTGACTAGGTAAATTATGATATATATATATATATATATATATATATATATATATATATATAATTTTATTTTGGAGTTGCAGCTAGCCTATTGAAGGCCAGTTAGAGGTCAAGTAAAACACAATGCAATAGGCAGTTTTATTTCTGCGAACTAGAGGTACATACTAGGGAACGTGATTATGCTAGAGATTTCTTCTTCTTCTTTTTTCTTTCTTTCTTTTTATATGCTAGAGATTTCTAACGCTTAATTTTGGTACTTTTTTCCTTTTGGAAAGAGAAAATATGTGATCTTTTCCAGATTTCATTAATCCTAAACACACGCATACCAAGATGGCTATACATCATTAAGTTCATACAATAAACTTTCAATTTCATTTGGTGAAAACATGTCTCAAGTTTGAACCCATACAAAACCCAACTCGATGTATTGTGTGGTCACTCGACCACGTGAAAGTAAGAAGAAAGAAAAGAGGGGCACATCAAATGAAGATGGACAACATGGATTTATGTGCATATTTCCACGTTCTTTTTTCTTCTTCATCAGTAATGCATGCGCATGGATGCGTATATATGCCCATAGAACATTGTGGGTGCCGAATGTTTATTCCCTTACTTTTGGTCATTTGTTGTGGACTTCATTTGTTATTTGTTAATAAATGCGGAAAGAGAGAAGGAGAAGAAATGAGGAGCTAAGAGCTCTACGTGCATCAAAGTCAAAAGGAAAGGGATGCCCTCACGAAGAGAGAGAACGAGTGAAGAAGACTTTCTCATGCTGCGATGAATGATGATAGACTTGTCTCGGTTATAAATAGAGAAGAGCCATTGGGATAGAAGTGGGCCAAGCTCCATTCCGCGGCCGAGACAAGAGAGAGTTCTTCTCATGGGAGATTTTCTCCTTGTAATGACATCTGAGTGATTTAGCCAATTAAATTCTTGTTATTAGAATTTATTTAATTTTTTGAGTGAGATTTTCACTAGAAATTGTGAGGCACTAAATACTATGTGAGTTATTGGGTATAATTGGAACTGAGAAATATTAAAAGAGGATGTGTGAGTACTCAAATGATTGTAGTCTTTGTTGTATTGTTTCTTTCTATAGTGGAATTATGTGTTGCTCTTCTTGTGGACGTAGGTTCCAATATTCAAACCAAACCACATAAATCCGATATCCAATTTCCTTTCCTTTTTCCAACTATTTTATCCGATTTGCTTGTCTATATTTGCAACACTATTCATCAAATCTAACGAACTCATATCACAGGTAAAATGCAACGACGATAATGAAGTAGTTAAAATGCATTTAAAATCCGATACAAGTCGAATAATCTCACTTTTGAAAGATAAGCACTTTATTCTTTGGCCTTGGTGATGGAATATGTCCTTGTTGCCACCTATCCCTTGGTAGGGAAGAAAGCAAATTTAGGGGTATTGCTTAAAAGACGGGCCTACAGCCCATGATTTAGACGCAAACTCTTTCAAACTTATACTTCGCACGACATTGAGTAATCAAATTGGCACTATTTTTTCTTTTTCTTTTTTAAAATGAGTCACCAATAGCCTATTAGGGTCAGCTAGAAACCAATGAGGCATAAAAGTATCCCTCACTTCCTACGCAATTATGGAATCTAGGGTCGTGGGACTTAATTGTACTAATTGATTAACTAGTACTATTTCGATACGTAATCATGTTCTTTCAAGAAGATATTTATCATATAGTCTAGATTGATTTTAAATTTATCCGCTAACATGTGAGATGATCATGCGAATGCTACCTCGATGCAACGTAAGTATTTGCAAGCTTAATTGGAGAACAAACACATATTCTACTTATATGTGGTTTCTAATTAACACACAAATTCAACCAATTATTTTTGAGTTTTCTCTTGTTTAATAAAACCTATGCCTCATACAATGTGAGCTTATTCTAAATGCAATGACGTATACAAATGATGATATTCAACTACATGTCCTAATTCTAACATACAATGACTAAATGACATGTGAATGATGACATGACATATGCGATGACAAGGCACATAACGTGGGATTGATGAAGTGGCACGATGGCATGCACGATGATGTGGCAAAATAAGAAGGCACATGAAGTGATATGACTTGTAATGATGGCGTAGCTAAAATTATGTGACATGCAATGAGATGGCATAGGAAATGATAGTGCGCTTAAAACTATATAACATGCACGACTTTTTGGATTTTCTATTAAAATTCGTAATTGAAAATGCCCTAATATGATAATGCTTAAAAATTCATTAAATCAATTAGTTAATGAAATCTATCCGTAAATAGCAATTAGATATTCAAAGTCTAATCGGATAGAATCACTACCCAATTTGGACGCGCTTAATCTTTGGCAAAATTGGGTTAAATTTTGGACAAGGTAGCTCACAATGGTGCTTGGTGATGTCTCGGCGTGCCCGACGGTGAGGGCACGCCAGTGATGGTCTTACGAGTGACCGGTGGTGATGTCTCGCTAAGAAACTTGCAAAACCAAGGTAGTTGAGCCGAGCAGGGTGGTTCGGTCGTCGTCGAGGGGTCACGACTGGAAGTTCTCAGTGTGACCATCGGTGGTGGACAACGTCACAGCAAGTAGTGTACGGTGAGGACGTGTGCATTCGGCTGGATCAATTCCTCTTTCACCGAGTTATCCTTTATGTTTTTGTTCTGTCGCTTCCTCGGCTGGACATTGGAACGTTCCTTGCCCTCCGCGTAGAATCCCGCCTCGCTGATCGTGCTACACAAGATCCCAAGGAATCGGCTACACTCTGGACATCCACTTGGTCCAAGCATGCCCCGTTTGGTCTTTTTGTCCCTTTGACCAATTGCTTCTTTTGGGTCACCAATGGCTCCTCGTGCGCTGGATAAAAGACCCCGCGCAGGATTGCCAGACATCGACGACTGGGAATATGATACTGATTATGGTAGAGAAAGAGACGGTGGTGCTAAACTAGGAATTTTGGGTAGCGACAATGACGCGAGGAAGACCGGGGTTCGCCGGGACTGCTGGGAACGATGACAACGGAACTGCTGGATACAACTGCAGGTATACCGAGAATACGGTCGACTGATCGAGGCTACTCAGCTGAGTTGGCCACGCGCGACGCCGCCAGATAATGAGGGGGCGACAGCAAGTCGTCGGTGATGGGTAGTGACGTCAAACGATAGGGCGTGCTGGCAAGCGAGGTAGAGGCGCGCGGTGGACAAGCTAGCTGCGAATGGAGTGACCGACGAGGGGGGAGCGGTGATGGCGTTCGTAGAAGGACAGGAGCCAGAGATAAACACCGGCAATAAGGCTTCGAGGATATCAACGAGAAATCAAACCAGCCAGCCCACCTGACGAGAGCAACAACGGCGCCGGGAAGTTAACCACATTGGCGAACAAGGACAAGCATTCACGAGCAGGACCAGAGAACGCCCAAGAACGATCAACGGTCGCCTTTTTCTCTATATGGATGACGTTGTGTCTGGACTGAGGCTGCTAGACACCAACACCAAGAATCGCTGGATTGCTGGTGAGACTTCTTCAACGCCAGGCAGGGGCTAGCGCTGGGTGTCGTCTGAGGTCGCTGCAGCAAGACCGAAACTCGCCTTTACACTGAGGTTGCGGGATCTTTGGTGGCTGTGGAATTGCTGGACTGTGTGGTAAGTCTACGGTCATATAGCGAGGAAGGAGGCGCCGGTCGCAGTTGGGTAGGGGCGGGGCAGTGCTGGAACTCGTTGAAGCCATTGCTCGAGGCTAGAAGATAATGGCGGCATCGACCGTCTTTGGTGTTGCGGTGATTCATGGCCTGGTAAGCTTGAGAGCAGTAATTGGAAGTTGAAGCAGGGACATCATTGGTGTGGGCAGCGAAAGCCGTAAAGAGGGCTAGCGTAGGGAGACGCCGGCCATGGAGTCTCATCACGGCTGCCGGCAGGAGCTTGGCATCCTTTTTCTCTTAGAACTCACTCTCATGAGCTATCCCCGTGCCCCTTCCCTCTACTCTCGTTTTCACCCGAAGAAGATGAAGAAGGCCCATCAGAATCAAGCCAAAACTCCTCTCTCTCTCTCTCTCTCTCTCTCTAACAAAAGACGACGCCAGCTGGTGTTGGCCGAGCTGTACCGACCGGCGTCGCGCGACATCCTCCGCAGCTCATCCTCGTCGTACTGTCCTTTCTTCCTTCCCCAGCCATCGTCTCTCATTTTTGACCAGGAGCTACCGTCCAAAGTGTGAGAGGAGAAAGAAGAGAAGGCAAGCGGGCTGGGCCGGAGGAGGAGAGAAACGGGCCACTCGAGGGAGCAACGTTGGAAAAAGAAAAAAGGGGCCGGGCCGAAGAAGAGTGGGTCGGCCTGGGGCAGGGAAAAGGAAGAAGGGAAAAAGAGAGCGGCCGAGTATGCCCAGCCTCGGCCTGGCCCTCTTCGATTTTCTTTTCTTCTTCTTTTTATAATAATAATAACCTTTTTTGATGATTTTTTTTTAGAATTTTAATAATTAATACTAGTAGCGCAGTCTAAATGCGATGCAATTTCAATGGAAATCATTTTTGCTAATGGCTAAAAATTAATCCCTAATTTTCTAATTAGTGATTAAGTCTTCAATAATAAAGCAAAATTTAGGTGTCAATAGTCCCAATGCTACTATGCCAGACCTTATTAGACCTGAAGGGTCAAAAATGCCTCAACATAGACTCATGATGGAATGAGGGAAAGGAGTGTTGTAGATGACAAGTGTGTGCTATGCCATCGATAGGGGAAAATTACCCAATCTACCTAAATTTATTGTAGGGATACCATCAATCATACATTTTTCAATTTGATTAATTTAGTCAAAAATCTATGTGCTTCATCGAAAAATCACTAACATGGCAATCTAGTTATCATCAATTATGCAACAATTTTTAAAGAAAATTGGCTAGAAAAACTACATTAGAATTCTATATGAAGGTTTAGGAAAGTTAGCAAATTTGAAAAGTTTATGATTGAATTAGTTTATATATAATAAATTTAGGATTGATTAGACAATTTCCCCCAATTGATATCGTGAGTTGAGAAGAAATCTATTTTGGTTTTTTTTTTTTTTTTTTTGTCTATCAATTCTTCAAGGAAGTGTGAAGTCGGATCTTAGAGTTATTTGAAATTTCAAGATGATCATCATGACAAGGAAGTAAACCTCAACAAATACCATTTCAGACATATCCAACTATCTCATACCTACAATCCAAAAGTTCTTCGTCAATATTATTTTCGTTCTACTTTTCACTAGCTAAGGAAAAGATTGGAATAAATGGGGTAAATAACCACAACTTAGTGAATAATGCATTTCCTTTTAAGTAGATTGAACATCCATTATACACTTTTATAAAACAATATTAGTACTCACTTGTCCTAAAATCTGAATAAAATACACGTACAAAATCAGAATGAACTATATCATTTTAACATAATTATATACATATAATAAACATTTATTAAATCACTAATATTATAACAAACATCAATCATATTGTCTTGATTAATCTTATATCAAATCACCTATCAAATGGTCCATTCTATCATCTAGTCTATTGCTCAATATTGGCGGATGACTTGGCCTAGAACAATATCCTCAATCTAGAAACCCTCAACTAGGTTCATGGTGATATTGAGCATCAAACCATAATTCTCTAATAAATCACGAAACCAAATCCAAATCCATCTCATAATCAGAATACATTTTACAAACCAAAATATAGATTCCTTTTCAATTACATTCGTCAAACAAAGTATATTTCAACAAGAAATTTCTCAAACAATTTTGAAATTCATTTCACAAACCAGATTCACAAATATATATGCATAACCTTTTGAAAGTCTTTCATAAAAACATCTTTCATAAAATATTTCTCAAACTATTCACAAATAACTGAAAAGTAGTAAATGTTCGATCTAGATTTTATATAACAAACATACTCTTTCATGATTCATAATATATCTAGTCTTTACATAAGTTTAAAAATTCATATCATAGATAGCACTATTCACCTGGAATGCTCAAAGCAACAATAAAGCTACTTGAGTTAATGAACTCAAAATCCTATTAAGAAAGTAAGAAGCAATATCAAAACTTAAGTAAAAAAAAAAAAAAAAACTGTCTTAATTAAGACTTGACTACTCAATGCCATTTCAGAGTCAAGATGCTCACTATGAGCCAACAATGTTGGAAAAATATTAGAATACATGAAAAAATAAATAATGATGATGATGATGATTGGAAATACATTGAAAATAATTAGAAAATAAAATGAATTGTCGAGGCGTGCAAGTACTATCCTTAAAAATAATTCCACTCCTCAGAATATGAAACTCGATGCATAAGGCTCTAGTGGCTATCCTCCTAAGATACAATGGACTTTCTCTTATACTCCGCACTGAATATTAAAAGAAAAAAGAAACAATGTTATGTGTATAACCCAGCAATGAAAAGAAAAATACATAAGAAAAATAGGAATAAAGAAACAAAGATATTATGATTTTGAAATATCGATTTCTCTTTCTAATTATGTTCGAAGAAGTAATTTATAGGTAAAATCAGAGAGAGCCGTCAAGAAACGATTACCATAAATTGATATTTATTGAAGAAGATGACTGTTAAATAACCATTATAAAACATTACAATTTTTTTTTATTAATAGCAGACAAGAATCATTACAAATTGATAATGGTAAAAAAACTGTTATAAAAATTAATAATTTTCAATATTTCAAAACTACTGAAATATCTAATAGAAAAAGATGTCAAGAATGGCCAATCACAGCAAATAAGCTCTAACACAAGCAACGCCCACTCGCATGACAAATGATTACTCGCACGACAAACTTTCTTGCACCATATCTATCTAAAAACTCCAATTCAAGTGTACTTACTGTCAAAAGAAAGTCCTTTCGAAGTATATAAAGACCCTAAGCTTGGCCGGCCCAAAATCTAATCGGCAATCGACAAATTCGGCACCAAATGCTGCTGGTCGAGTTACTGTTCAGCATTTACCAAGGATTTCAAAAAATTGATTTCTCTTGAACGGAAAGTCCAAATCGCAATCTGTAAAATCTTACAAGTTCCTAGTGATGTGAAGGACCTAAATGTCACTATTGGACAGCTCGAACTCAGCCAGACTGTCACCGTGAAGCCAACACAACTAGGGCAATAGTTTTGACTCCTAGAACGAATGTCCAACTTGTAAAAGATAAAGACAGCGAGACACTATCACCAATCGCATGGTAAAAGACGTATTCCTCCATCAATCGGCATCAATCGATATTGTCCAAATAACCACCACGATTTCTCTCTTGTTTCTCAGTGGAGCTCTTTCCCTTTCTTGTTTCTGGATCGTCTCCCTTCTCTAGTTAACAAGTGGTGCTTGAAGAAGAACAAGGAGTCTTTTAAAGCTTTATTTGGGTTGAAGTGGCTGGGCCTCTTTTAATTCTCATTTTTTTCTTCTATTTGGGCTCTTATTTTACAACATACATTATACAAAATCAACAAATAACTTATTAAAAAAATCCTATTCTACTGTGTACACAAAAAAAAAAAAAAAAAAAAAAAAAAAACCCAAGTTGGCCCAACCCAACCTGACCCTAAAGTTTAGGGTATTTTGGTGGCAGGGCTTAGTTTTATTTGGGTAGGGATTCTTAGATGTTGGGGTCGTTAGGGTCGGAGTTGGGTTGGGCCATACTAGTGTGAGCTTTTCGACACCTTTAGACCACAACCAAATCTCTCTCTCTTTGCACGAGCATGATCGGGATGAGACCCTATATTTGAGCCCGTCTGATTGACGCCACCCCAATTCATTCTCTTGAGTTATATGATATTTGAGTGTTGGGCGAGTTGAGTCTGGTCGTGTCAATCGCGCCTCTATAGGGTTTCGAGTTGAGTTGGGTTGGGTATCATGAAAACCCAACCTGACCCGACCCCTTTACACCCTTACACAAAATAACCACCATCCTTGGTGGTTGCCATTTACTACCAACGACGAACTCCATGGAAGGTGGTCGCCAACCACCACAACACGGGAACATGTTGTTGGACGCAAATTGCGCAATCCTAGGATCTCCATAATCAGAACTAGAACATGCATAATTGAGTAGAAATATTAACATACCTGGATCCATCGAACATAAAGCGGAAGCAGAAAAAGGGATTACCCACATATAAAGGGGATCCATGTATCAAGTCCTTCTCCTCTATTGCCCTCCATATCATTGGCTCAATGAGGCGGCCCCCTCACGTGTAGCGTTAGGTAAACGCCCCTTAGGTGAGGATACATGTGAGAATTAGGGTTAGAGGAGAGACTTGAGCACTATTTATAGAGTTTCCAGCCAGTCCCCCTTATTACGGGCCAAGCTCAACTCGGCCCACACTAGCCAGCCCCATATTAGACTAATTAAGAAACATTCTATCTCACCTTAGACCAGCCCTATTTTACGGTAGCCGTAAAAAAGTAAATTGCAATATAAATTAATGTAGTCCACATTAGGAAAACTCTTACATTCTCCCACTTGGACTATATTAATTGAAATCGTACCTTATGCGTGCACATTGGTCCAGAGATAATTCTTAATAGTCAATCCTATCCCATAAAATCTCAAACACCGAATCATGGCGATAACTACATGTATACACACAGAGCCTTCCATGGTCATGAATGTTCTCAACTTTATTTATATGGATTCAATATGGTAGTGTGTCAAATGGATAACATCTCTCATAGAGAGATCCCATTTGTCAGTCACCATTCTCTTACCTTAGGTGTCACAAAAAACTTGTGCCACTAGAGAATACTTTATGGTTCCAATGAATCCACATATATCTTGTCCTTATGGTTAACATTTCTTTATGTATCACAAGACATATGCACAAGGCTAATAACCGGATGCCCGGATGCCCCTAGCTTTCACTCAAAGTTTATACAATCCATTGAGACTTTATCAATATGTATTCAACATAATAACAATACATTCAAAAATATTTTATTGAATGCAAAAGTTGATACTTATTAAACTGTTACAAAGTGTAACGAACACAGATGAAACCTTTATTAGAGTAAAGTCAAAATAGCTCTCACTAAACAACACCATCTCATGATGCTCCTAGGCCCAGGTTAACACATGTTACTCAAATACACACGGGCGTAGGCCTTTAATTAGTGGATCTGCAATCACATCATCTGTAAAATATATTATATTAAAACGTCACTTTTCTGTACCGTTTGCTTTTGGTCAAAAATTTTGACCACCATATATTTAGATCCATTGAGACATCTATAGTAAATAAATAATACTACAAATTTGTTATCTCAATACAACCGTATGGATCTATCCATAAAGTTAAAACGATCAACTCATTCATAAGGTTCTGGAGCCTAAAAGCCAAGTAACAGCCTAAAAGAATATTACTAACACTGCTTACATAGTAGAATATGACATAGAACTTTATTTACTGCACTTTCTACTAACATAAATATGTATCTTGTTATTGATATTATAACATCCTAACAGCCAACAAAGTTTACATCTAAATACCCTACTAACTGCAAGAATTGAATATGTTTATAAATTAACATATAATCTCTTGTCTTCTTTAAGTACTTTAAAACCTTCTTGACAAGTAACTCGGTGATCATGTTCGGATTTGACCGATATCTGTCTAGAAGTCCCGTCACAAAGACAACATTTAGTCCAAAGTGCAAATTCAAGCATACATTATACTTTAGTGCCGACATAAGGTACTCCATTTAATTAGATTTTCTCAATATCTAAATAAGGATAATGTGATAGATTTAGTCCATCACCCTTAACAGGAGCAATTCCCGGCTTGCAATGATGTATATTGAATATTTCCAATATACAATTAGCAAATATCCTCCAAGAAAATCTAATATAATATGGTAAAAACAATCCTTACAGACTTTAGTACAAAGGATATGAAATGGCTCAAGGTCACAACTTGTAAGCAAAATATCAAGTACATAGAGTATGAGAAAAATAAATTTCCTCCCACGACCTTGCAAGTATATTGAATTACTTTGTTCCCAATTGAACAAAATAGTAACACTATGAAACTTTAATAATATTATTTGGAAACTTGCTCAAAACTATGAATAAGATTTGTTAGTCTACACACAAGTTTATTTGAAACATCTATTGCAAAATCCTCCAATTGCACTATATAGATTTTGTATCTATTTAACATAACTCCAAATCAAAAAGAGTTATTAATGCCATGTTCACTCAGAAAGAATATTTAAAGAAATAATTATTTCTTCACTAATAGTTTATCCACCCCTCTTTCAAAGTGAAAACTTTATTATCTTTTATGGCATCTAATCATATACTTGATTGAGGATAAGAAACAACATTTATTTATGTCACTAAATTAACCATGTAGTGGATATTATAGTCATGCTCTCACAAATAGACTATATAATCTAATGGAATAACTAATCGTCTTTCCCTAACAAATCTCTTTAATAAAGTTACCACAACTTCATTCCATACTTGAGAGGTTTGAAAAAAAAAATTCATCATAACTATATCAATAATAGTACCTTGAACCTCAACAAGTTTAGTTTATAGTACAAAAGATTCTATAATTATCTGTATAGGTAAAAACAAAAATATAGTAGCCTCCATCATACTATTATCTTTAATAGTCTGAGAGCAGTTATTCTTTATAATTACATCAATCTTTAGAAACTTTAGAGTATATGATTCCATAATTCTTGTATCTTCTTTAGAGTCTTAAAATCAATACCCTTTTGAACAATCTAGGTAACATACAAAATAATTTCGAGTAAATCTTTTGTTAGGATTTTCAGGTATAGTAATTAAGTTACCACCCAGAATCTACCAAGTAATTGACAAATGACCCTTTAAGCTATTTCGCATTGTCATATTTGCCAAAATAACCAATGGCCACTGTTAAGCCCGACAACCTTTTAAGACCTTTATCTCAGTAATTTTCCTTAAATAAAAAACTTTTGGAAACAACATTTTAATCATATACGAGATGTATATGTCATTAGGACTTAAACACAATCTTTGCAGATGTGTCCTAATTTCAATATCATACAAGACATAATTTCAAACAACTAAGGCTTCCATCATCTTATAGTAGTGCAGTCCGCAGGCAAACCTCTTTTCAAGTGTTCTAGAATGGAACACTTCATGGACAAGATAAGCAAAATTCAATTGCTCTTTTTCAAGTAACAAAATATATGTCCATTACTTAAAATTTAAAGCAGTAAAAACCTTAATAATATTGGAGTTATTAATTACAGAAAAGGTGACTGAAAAACAAGCAATGTATATAATTAGCATCATGTGAGTACCGTGTAACTTGACGTACAAGTACACATCCAGAGAGTTACACGCATAATCATATAATCACCTTTGGGCAGAATACATGACATGCAGTTATACACTCCCCACATGATAGCAGTTATGAGAATATATTCTAATTTTTCGTGAATTCATCACCTTTGGACAGATGAACCATTGGGATCGATCAATCCTCTACCACACCATCATGTATCCCTCCATGAACTAATACACAATTACCTCATTTGGGAGTATGACCACGCATTAGACTAGGAGACATCCAAATCATCATATGAGACCGAAATTTCTCAAACCCAATTAAGCGTGCCACTTTGGCGGTCACTACTCAATTAAATCATTGAAATTCTCTCATACTAGGGATATAAACTTTACTCCTCACATACATCATATACATGTGATTTTAACTTTAGTGATAGGGGCAACATATCACCAAAATCACATATCATGCTAATTATATTGCTTTATTCATTAATAAAATTAATCATACATATATATATACCACTTGTAACATCCCGGGCCCCACTGTGTAATATTGTCCGCTTTGGGTCACCCGCCCTAGCGCGAACGAATCGCCATCCTAGCCACAGTCTCTTCCCTCACGGCTTTAAAACGCATTACACAAATTAGAGGGACCCAGCCTTATAAGCTAACCAAGACCTCTCTTCCTAGGCGATGTGGGATAAGAGAGGAGACTATCACACTCTCCACCTCTTAACAGAACAGCGTCCTCACTGTGGCCCCACGGGCGTCAGAACAGCATTCGAGCTATGGTCCCACACGCGGTCGGGAGTCGGCTCTGATACCACTTGTAGGACGCAAATTGCGCATTCGTAGGATCTCCATAACTAGAACTAGAACATGCATAATTGAATAGAAATATTAACATACCTGGATCCATCGAACATAAAGCGGAAGCAGAAAAAGGGATTACCCACATATAAAGGGGATCCACGCATCAAGTCCTTCTCCTCTATTGCCCTATGTATCACTGGCTCAATGAGGCGGCCCCCTCACGTGTAGCGTTAGGTAAACGCCCCTTAGGTGAAGATACATGTGAGAATTAGGGTTAGAGAAGAGACTTGAGCACTATTTATAGAGTTTCCAGCTAGTCCCCCTCATTACGGGTCAGGCTCAACTCAACCCACACTAGCCAGCCCCATATTAGACTAATTAAAAAACCTTCTATCTCACCTTAGACCAGCCCTATTTTACGGTAGCCGTAAAAATAGTAAATTACAATATCAATTAATGTAGTCCACATTAGGAAAACTCTTACACATGTTTCACTCGCGATTGGTGGCAACATGTGGTGGTCACTGTCGCCGTAGGGTGACCATTCCTAGGTGGTAACCAAAGCAAGGTGGCAGTAACGCTGGTCCACGAGGGTCGGATCTGGCAACTCGCGAGAAAGATAGGAAAACTCTTAGGCGAACGGCTGCCTAAGGGGTGCGAACTCTGCGTGGTGGGTGCTTGAGGTTAGCGAGCCAACAGGTGTCAACCACCATGCATTGCGGTGCCATGGCACCGCCGGGTGGAGAGCAGAAACAGTAGTTTTTATTTTCCTTTATTTTTTCTTCCGTTCCTTTATCTTTCCTAACTTTCTCATATATAATTAGGGGTAATTTTTTCCCATCCTTATATCCGGATTTTTAGAAAGTAAAATGATAGTATTAGTTGGATGAGATAGCTGAAAATACAATTGTAATTCGAGGAAATAAATTACTCTGCAACTTTTTCGGAATACTAGAGAAATGTGAATAAAAGGGTCCGCAAAAGAATATCGTATGAATTATATTGCCGGCAAAACTATTATTTGGAGTTATTATGGAAAATTAGATTTACTTGAAATGTTGAAATATCATGTCTTAGACCCAACTAGGCAATCAAGAAATGAACAATTTGATTCTTGTTAAAAGCAAACTAATTTTGCAAAACCAACTCCAAGCAATAATAAAAGAGTCCAGGGGAAAGACGAATGGCAACCTAGCTCGATGTACCTACGTCCACTCTTCCAATTCTAACGAGACGTTTAGGCTGAACTCCAATAGTTTTGTTAAGAGTGCGAACACTGCTGTGCTGCACAAATAGAATCTGCTGCCGTGCACGACCAAAACTGTGTCTACAGGTACGCCAATATGACAGATACATCCAAGATTTTACAAAAGGGCACTCCACACCTTGTCAATCACTTCTCTCTTGGGTCTACAAATGGGTTTTACTCAGCAGTCAAAAGCTACTACAAATCTGCTCATTTGCCCATGGTTTTTTTTGCAGGAATAATCTTGAAATATCATCCTTGATCGCTACGAACTTCATCTTCAATTTCAAAACTCCAGCGAGCGTAAATATATACCTGGACAGTAGACAAGTTAATAAACAAAACACAATCCTAGTCAATACTGGTTTCAAAAAAATTAAGCTACTTTCCAAGCAATGCGGGAGCAAGTTAGTGTAAAGAAAACTAGCCTTTCGAAATTATAATTGATCTACATCCAATACATATATCACTATGCTTCATTGACTAGTCTCCAAGCTGAATGTGAAAACAGTGATCTTATTGAGAAAGCACCCTTACCAAGAAAGAAAAAGAGGGAAACACGCACTCGCGCGCACTACAATCAGGTGCAGACCGTCACCAATCCTAGGATCATGATTCACTTTGCGACTATCCCTTGGTTTCTTCGGTGGGCTTGGTCTAGGGAGTGTGGGTGTACTTATCAGTCTCGTGCATCAAGAGCAGCCAAACATGAGTTATAAGCTCTCCGCCTCGACGCAACTGTTTCGCATGATGGTAAACTTGACAATTATATGCAGCATAGCACAACAGCTCCATCCAAATGCTGCTTATGATCTGCCACTTGTTGTCCTTGCCCTTCAGTGCCGCAGCCAATTCCTGTGCGTCCAACAGCACGTGCCACTCCCTGGTGATGATGGTTCCCATCTGATCCAGGGAGGCTTCGAGCACATTCTCTTCTGACGACAATGTCTCGAAGGCCTCATTGCGGTCTCTGTACCTGAGAAATGGCTTCAATATGGCGCAAGCATGCTCCAATGTGATGTCGGCAGTCGTTAGTGACAACATGTAGGGTCGCAGTGCTAGAAGGTATATCATGTAATTGGATAGCAGATTGCTTCCTTTACAGTTCGGAGAATCATCAGGCTCTGAAAGGAAGCAGATGTTAGTTGCCACGTGCCAAACGATGATGCTCTTGTCAAATGTTGTCGAGATGTTCTTTTCCAATACTTCAAGGGCTCCCTGTGTCCACTTCACATCGCCACTGAGTTCGTGAGCTTTAAGCGTCCAGTCCCCGCGTTCTGTGAAGGGCTTTCCGCGTCTGATCGCATTGAACTTTTCAATATTTTCCACCACCAATTCCTTGAGAGAGAAAGGGATTTTCAGGCGAGAGTGTATCCAATACCTTCTCAAGGTCAACTCTTTTTTGCCCAGTGGTTTGAGTATCCTTCCGATAGACCATGGCCACTCGTACAGGCGATCATCCATCAAGTTGAGTTGCCCGACTGAGTTTGACCACCTTTTCCGCTTCATATACCTTTCAACTAAGAAATTCAACAGCCTTGTCAACTCGGGGCGATTTCTTTGATGATGGCTCATCACCACGATCATCCATGCCGAAAAAGGTTGCCGAACAATTTGGTAACCTTCTAGGGCGGTGACTCCCATCAATAATACGTAAGTGTAGGCAATGTACATGTCTATCAAGAAGATATTCTTGAAAATAACAGCAAATCCACACAAGGCCGAGACTAGACAGAAAAAACTAGTGAAGCGACCGATAAGACCAAGTGGTTTATAGAGAATGGGTTGCTTGGTGTAAAGTACGTCATACATGAATCCAAGTTCGACCTCAGTTGTGATGAAGGCCAAATCACGATCTACATTTAACTGAGATTTAGATAGCGACTCGGGGTGGTATAGCCAGTTTACAATGTGTAGCTTCAAGCATTCAAACCGATAGTACGCCTTCAAGATGATCTTTTGCTCCTTCGACAATCTGAGCCTGTCGAACTTGTTGAAGAACTTGCTGACAGTTTCCTCATCGAAGACATCCTTCACTGATATGCTCGACCTCTCCCAGTAAACGGACTTGAGGGCCCACACTGTCGCCGTGGATCGTATGATCCCAGCAGCAAACAAGGGGAAGTACAAAAATGGAATGGGGATACGCTGTCCCAGCAGCGAATCAGGATCCAGATGACAAAAACGACCCTGACAAACAAATTCAGCATGTGCCGGATGCTGAGCCGGTTGTCCTCGACCGAATATGCGGTTATGGAGTCGGGGTTCCCAAGCTGCATCAAGAGCAACGGTGCCAGCAACCCCTCGACCTCAGTAACGTAGTCTGGTCGATTAGGATTGTTGATCTGGAGAACAGTGAGCTCGCCAAGGGCGATGGTCGCAATGTAAGAAGAGAGCAAGTAGGTGACGAGGATGATGTATCTGACAGTGATCGAGGTCATGTACCTCCGGCGGCTGCCGAGGATGGCAAGGGTGATCTGGCATGTAAGGCTCATAGTGACCAGCCATTGGACGCCCCAATCTTCCCATAAATCTGTGAACATTGGCCATAGTGTACTGACTATGGATGCTATCAGATTGGCCTTTTTATTCATGGGGATTTTAAGTCTTCTGCTGTTCTCTCTGAGAAATAAAAATGCAAGCCAAACTCAAAAAGATGAGAATGCATAAACCACCTTGGACTCGTTGTAAAGAATTAAACGTGAATCTCTAAACTTGTTACATTCATTCAATATGTTCAGTTAAAGTTTTGGGATCCTAGCACTGGTCTAAATCTTTCATTAGTTTGAATGAGGTTAATTACGTGTTGCTGTCCTGCAGGAGCAGAACTCACTAAAACAGAAGAAAAAAATATGAAGAAGTTTCAGAGGTCTATAAGCAATGTTGGTTACTAGTTTTGCTATAACTGATGTACGGCATTGATATGCTTGATGAGATGGCAGACCACAGAAGGACATTCAAAGAAGCGACTCGTATTCAAACACACTGCCAGAACAGAGAAATGTTCAAAGAGACAAAAGAAACTAATGACAAGATAATGAATTTTCTGGAAAAATAGAGGAGGTAGGAAGTAGTTTGGCAAGAAATCGAAACCTTTACTAATGCTGGGTGACTCCCAAAATGCTGCCGAATTAAGTTCCTGCTGAAAAGAGAAATGGTACTGAATGTGACCCTTGTGCGAAAGCTTAGTTTATCCAATTCTGAAGAGAAGATAAGGGGGATTATAAAGGGATGGAGAAAGCAGAGAACTGATTACTTACTTGTGCCTTTAATCTGTGATTCTTTTTCTCTTTGTTGGGTGTTTGCCAGCGACCAGCCTTGTGCAAGACTTTTAACTTTACATTATTCGGTCGATGAATTCTCGAGGAATACAGCCTGTGATTCTTGCACCCAATTTTAAACTCTGATTGAGTTATGCAAAGAATTACATGTTAGATTTTTGGTATAAGAATCACCACAAAGTCACTAAACTATTGCAAATTATACAATCTAATCCCTAAACTTTCAAATTTTCTTTATCAAGTCTCAACTTCCTGGGATCAAATCAGTACACCGTAACTACTTACAAATTATCATAATTACACTATTGCCCAAAGTTTAAAATATATCTTCATTCGACTCCATTTCTTAAAGCATCCTAAAATAAACTAATCGTTTTTCTACCTTTTTATCCTTCAGTACATTTAAGTATATTGTAGCTTCTGATTCTTTAATAGTAAAAGTAGGATCTCAAATAGAGATATATCAAGTGGATATTCCTACTATTAATATTGAAATATATTCATAGGAATTTTTAGAAACGTTATTAATTTAACCATAGAAATTGTCACGCCCCGATCCTCAGGCACGCACACATCCCTTACCTTTGGTCGATTTTAAAAACGATATCCCAGGACGTATCGCCGACCCTTTTCATTTTAATATGCACATGCGGAAGCAATTATAATCCCCAGACAATAAAATAATGGGATAGAAAAGTAGGACCATAATTTCGCAACTGGAAATTCACAACCAAACTTTTACACAACCACACCTCAAAGTATTTTACCATACTATTTACAAAAGTCTAATCTCACACTCAACCACCTACAAATAGGGTTCACAAAGAGGATGTGATCATAGTCCTCATTTGGGTCATACTCAGATCATCATCAGGCTTCTCCTCCAGGTACTCCTCTTCGGGTTCTTTCTCATCGGGCTCCTCATCGGGTCCTGAAATGTTGTCCCACAACTGAGATGAGACTATGTCTCAGCAAGTTCTACTCCCTAAGACTCGATTAGTAAACTAATACGCTAACCGGGCTGCCTATGCACGCATGGGTTAGAGGACTTACCTTGGACTTAGATTCCACATACATATTAGCACAGTTCAATAGGCACACGGACAATCACATCACAAATCGTTTTCTTGATCAATCGATCTAATTGATTACATGTCAATCGAACTATTCACTAGCCATTTCAATTCAATCAATCAGATTATGACATCAAATCAAAGCAATGATCAATCGACCTAGTCGATTATATGTCAGTTGAACCATTTTTAGGTCATCTCACTCTACACTATATAATCTTCAATAGTATACTTAGTCATAGAGCTACATTAATGCTCTCGGGTGTCATTTTCGCCAACGTGATGTACAATAAACACTTTATGTACATGTTCTTAGGCATTCCAATTACTTTCAGCCACACGGGCACCATACTCGACACACAGAAATACGGCTATGCAGGCATGATCTACGCCACACAGGCACGACTAATTATCGCCACACAAGCATGATCAATCATCGTCACACAGGCATAATATATATTCAACAATTTATGTGCATTCTCTAAGGCATCCTATATGTCAAAGTGATGTAATAATTGCCGAGCCACGTCACACAGCATTTCTTCTCATCTTTTATCATCCTCGATAAAATATCGTGCGTGAGCACACGATTGACTTTAGTCAAAATATAATATTTTCCTTTCCATAATTTCCACATTTTCTATAGTCCATTCAAATATTTTTGGCATTATCAACCGATGCCCTGTTATTTTTCAATTAATAACCAACGATTATCCAATTAAAGGATAATTCTCAAGTTCACAAATAATTCAATTCAGCACAATATAAAGCTCAATTAAATAAACGAACTGCATCACAACAATTAGCATAAAATTTCGATCATCAACTATCCTTGCCTAATTTTCGAAAAATAAATAAATAACTAATTAATTTCGAAAATTAATAAATAAATACAAAAAATCCAATTTATGCCTGTAATGCCCGATTGAAGCCCGAAACGGGTTGAGAAAAATCCCGAGACGTATTCAATAAATATTAGAAGCTCTCTACTTACTAATAACTAAGTCTAACCACCTAATATGTATCATTCAATCACTAATTTAATTGTTCTAAACTAATCTAACCACCTAATTACACTTAATTAAATCTAACCACCCCTTAAGCATAATTAGCAAACTAAGAAAGTATTAGTGAGTAAAACTCACTTGATTAAAAGCGGAGGCTGGATCATTGCGATGATGACACGATGACGGCCGAAATCTGAATTTTCGGCGACGTTGACAAACACCCGAAGCGGGCCTGAAGCGGGCTGACTTCATAGGCTTGGGCCTCAAAACTACGGGCTTTTGATCTTGTTGAGCTTCACTAGACTGGGCCAAAATCCAGTGGGCTGAAACGAAACTGAACTGGGCTTGCAAAGTGGGCTGCTGGAGTTTTTCTTGGGCTTCAATTGAATTAAACCTCCTTGGGCTGAGCTGCTGGGCTCGTGGGATTCAATCGAGATGGGCTGAACCCGCAGAGAAGATGGACTGAAGGTTGTGGATTCGCGTGGATCAAGCTGCTCTTAAATGGGCTGAGAGATCTTGAATTAATTGGCCAAAGCTGGGCCCGAATTCTGTGGAGATCTTGGGCCCGTGGACTTCAAATGGACTGGAGCTGGCTGGACTTGGGCCACGAACAAGAAAACGGAAACTGCTGGGCTTCGGCTTAGCTGGGAACGTGGACTGAATGGAGCGGCTGACTTGCGTGAAAATGCTGGCGTGCGGATGAGCTTCGCTGGGTTGCTGCTTGCCTCGGTTGGAGAAGAGATGAACGAAGATGGCAGCTGGAGTCCTGGCCGCGTGGAGTGAAGATCGGTGGGGAGTGAGAGACGCGCAGAGACGAGCGGAGGTGGGAGCTTCGAGCGGTTTGCTGGTCAACAACCGACAGGAGGGGCAGCTTCCGTTGACTTGCTTCGTTGAGATAAGCTTGACCAAACAAGCTGAATGGACTTCGGCTTCGCTGGCAGCTTCAAGGAATTTCGGTGGAGACTTCGAGCAGAAGGAGACAAGCGAAGGTGGGCTTCGCTGGCGTCAGGAGGGAAGCTGCTTCGGTTAATTGGTGTTGGACGACTGGAGAGGGTCAACAATTGAAGGTTGCAGTTGAGGTTTGACTCATGGGAGACAAACTGAAGTGGAGCGGCAGGAGGAAGAATTCGGTAGAGAAGAATTGGTGGACTTCGCTGGGGACGTCGCAGAGGAAGGAAAAATGGAAAGTAAAGCAGGAACGAAAGAAGTCGGGGCCGAAGGAAAGGAAAAGGATGCATGCACGAAGATGGAGGAAGGGACCGGAGAGGCGTGCACAAGAAGCTGAGAAAAAGGGGTGCATAGTCAACAAATCTATCCAATATCATTAAAGCCTTGTCCCCTGAAGTTATCATAAATATCCTTTGTGTCTCCCATTTACTTTCCAACAAGTAATTTTCCACAAATTGTCCAAATTGAAGCCGAAATTGAAGCCCTTCCCATGGATCCGAATTTCATAATTTAAGCTTCAATTTTTTACTCAATTCCCTAAATTGAGATCCGATTTCAATGAAAAAAATCCCGCACAATTTTTTGCCAGTCTCCGACACTCAAAGGCTTGGCTTGGAAGTCCAAATTTCCTTTAATTTGGCATGTACGAATTTCCGTTAATTTTCCGCGTCGTCCGTACGATTTTCGTAAAAATCTCGGAATCTCCGAAAAATCTTCCGAGGCGAGTCGATGTTCCTAAAATTTATTGTGACATGAGAATCTTCAATTTCTGAAATCGGACTCAGATTCACGGTTAATTTCCATTCGACACGCTTTTAGTGTGACCCAGGCTATCGGGTAACTTTCAGGCATTTTTAAGTGCAAATGATCCATGGTCGATTTTCTTCGAGCCACTATGAACCTACTCGACTCATTGGCGACTCTCGATTGTCGTGACAATCTCGATGATCCAAATACGGACATAGGGTATCAAAACGATAGAGAAATCAAACTAGTGTCGGCCAACGAGAATTTTCCAATTTAGTGGTGTCATCCACGATTAGTCACACATCTCAATCGAACCAACCTATATCCGATCTCAAATCGATTTATATATGTGCCGTGATGATCTCGACAGATAAGCACGGTCGAGAAGCCGATTCCTGGTTGAGTCCTTAAGTCTATTTATCTTAAATTCCTTAATGGTTTTCCCAAATAGTCTAGTTATTTCTAGAATGATCTGTTCTGAGAACAGCCCTATAGACGCGTCAATGAAATGCCCAATTTATTCAAAGAAAACATGACTGAAAATCTAGGATGTCATAGAAATTCTTAGGGTGTGTTTGTTTAGGGAGAATTGTATAATAAAGGAAAATGCATGTAGTGGAAATTATTTTCAAGGAAAAAAAAAACTTTCCCCTTTTTATGAAATTTATTTTCCTAACTTTAAACATGTATATTTTCTTTGACTATAAATGGTTTTAATGTTGACTAATCATTTTCAACAAATTAAACACATGAAAGTTTGGAAAACTAATTCCCAAAAAGTTCTTACATTCGAAGGAACAGATCCATAATTGTTTTATTATATCTTTTTCCTAATTTCTTAGATAGTTAAAGTTTTCGCGCTTTGTGCTTCTTATGTTTTCTCTACGGTATCAAAAGCTTAAGCAGTAAATAAAACCAGAAGACCTAGTGGGTGAAGTTTAAGTGTTTTACTTCTGGTTTTGATCATATGGTGCATAAGTCCGGCCACAAGCGGTCATGCTACTTTGAATTCGTGATGCGAACCATACCTAGGACCGTTAGAGATGGACGAATCAATTCAGATTTGGGTTGCATAAAAAATGGTCTAACTCAAATTGACCAATTTAACCAGTTTTGACCGATTTACATGCAATGCAAATTTGGTTACCCAACCGACTCGTACTTGACTCATATCGACCCAATTCATTTATGAAAATACTTCTATATTTAATTCAACCTATGAAAAACTATATCCACCTCGTTAACCCACTTTATACTCTTTCTATGTATATGCTATTTGAATAAAATTGCTATTTGACTATAAGACGCTAAAAAGTTGGCTTTCAACGTCACATAGAATTTTTAATTTTTGTTTTGATTCACAACCAAGAAAATTAGTACTTAGTGGTGAATTTATAAAATTAAAGCAACAAATAAGGTATGGAAATTGAAACTTCAATTGAATGGAATGTAAGACGTTGAAGATGATTCATGTTGACTATGGATTATAATGACAAGAACTAAGATTAGATTATTATATAAAAATGATAATGCCAAATATAACCAAGAAAAAAACTATTCCAATAACTAATAAACAAAACTTACCATGATTAATAAAAGAAGCATCGGCCCAGACCAGATCCAAGCATGGGATTCTCACTCTTCTGCCTTGGCATGTTAATAACCACCATCGCAGGCCTAGCACTAGGAAGTGCAGCAGAAGATGATGATGACTGCGAAGTCGCTGAAGAAGAAGAAGAAGAACCGCCTTCTTTCTAAACAAGTACCCGCTGAGCCAATCTGCATTATATAACCCCATAACAACATTCCTGTAGGAAAGTTCTGAGATTCTGTAGGGTGCCTCCCACCAGATAAATTCTCTTCCATAGGTTGACTGTCGCCATTATATTCTGCCAAATCATCATGAATATCAATGGACTTCGAACAATCTGAACCGAGACCAACCCATTTCCTACAAAGAGGGCTAGTGGAAAGCGATTGGAACCGCATGTCAATGCAATCCACGTGAAACCTGTGATTGCATTTGGTCAAGATCCTAGCTCTCTCCCTGACCCAGCTCAGAGAGGCAAACAGCACATTCGAGACCCTCCCTGAACTCCCGGGGATTGAACGCCACCACCGGCAGAGACAGCAGGACCTTGTGATCAAGCCAGTACGGACAGCCACCTATGGAGGAGAGGAGGTCCGGCCCTCACACGGATCTGGCTGGGCGAGGGTCATGATGCCCTCACCTGCGATTGCTGAAGCCGTGGCAACTAATGGTTGGAAGAAGATGAATGGGAAAAACAAGGAAAGAGAAAAGAAAGAAAAGAAAATTATATATATATATCATGCATGTCAACCGCCACCCATCCGGCCTTGCCACATAGAAAAGCCAGCACCAACTGAATTGCCACGCCATCAATTTCCAACTAAAATTACCCAAATGAATTATATTTAAAAACTGTCCTAATATTTAGTGGACATCAAACTCGTGATCACCACAAAGAACCCTGGGACCACTACCATAACTAAATTGCTCAAATTAAATATTTTAGAATTGAATTGCTAGGCATACAATAAGTTTATAACTTTTTCGATAATTTTCTACTCCAATTACTCCGTTAACTAAATGTCTTGAACATTATATATACCGTCTTTAATAACTATTTTACTAATTTTTCCTTGTCTATTTGGCTTAGCCCGTAACTGATTACACCCTCTGTTTTGACGACTCCCGAGCCTTATGGTCTCTAACTAACGCAAAAATATGAGCAGTTCTCGGATACTTGACCATCCTCTTCTTCATTTCAGCCCCGGATATCCACGGGAACAGCGAGGTGAAAGAACCGGGCCCGAGAGCCAGAGTTTTCTATGATGGCCTGCACTTCAGAGCAATGCCCCCATTCCGCCTTGTGGATTGAACTAATGATTCCTCCATCATAGACTCTGCCTCTATAACCACTTGAATTTTCTGGAAAGAAACCCTAAACCAGTAGAACTGGATGGATGGAGGTGGAGGTGGAGGAGGTTCGTGCCTATGTTATTCTTCATACTTAGGGCCATGGCAAGCTGGAGTTTCCTCAAGCTCGCAGCCATGACCGCTTGAGCTTCATCCTCTTTTTCCTTTTAAATATTTAAGTTTTTTTCCGATGTGGAGCTTGGTGGACACCACATCCGCGCCACATGTCTTTCCTATTTGACAAGTTTTTGTTTTTATTGCACTTTTGGAATTTTAAAACGCAATTGCACTTTTCCGACAATTTTTAGAAATTCTAATGCACTTATCCCAAAGTAAAATGACTAAATCACAAAAAGCATGAAAGTATAAGGAAGAAAAATATATTGTTTCTTAGTGTTTGATCCAACTAGATTAGGCGATCAAGTGAGTTTACATGATATCATTAACTTCATTGAGTAACCGTGTTTATCTAATCAATTTGATGAGCCTGTCAACAAATTTTGTGAGCAATACTAGAGGAAAGCAAACATATTATAGATGTACATGCATAAGCTACTTATATATAGAGGAGAAAATATTAAATCACGTATTCATTTAATAGTTTAAATTATTAAAATAGTCGATTGTGGTCCCACAAAATCTTACATCTAAAGCAAGGAAAATATATAATTAGTGATACAAATAAGGAATTTGAAAAGATTTAAATTCAAAATCCCTAATCTAATATCAAATGACAAAGCCGACTATAGGTTAATATTTAAATATTTTAACATGACCAATTCAATTACCCATGATTCGTGAAGATGCTGCATGTATATAGTTTTAGCTTCTCTCCTCCTGAAAATCCCCTGGAAGCATGAAGAAGAACCTTTCTCCAGGGAGGGAGATTTGGTCGGGACGGCAGGATCATTATAATGCTCTGGGATGCTCGAACGGTACTCGTTCGTCTTGTGAGCCAAGAGGAGCCACACATGAGTGATGAGCTCACCACCTCTTCTCAGTAGCTTGGCATGGTAATATACTTGACAGTTGTATGCTGCACAACACAGTATCTCCACCCAGATGCTGCTGATGATCTCCCACTTATTGTCCATCGTCCTCAAGTCAACCCCGAGCTTCTGCACTTCCAACAGCATGTGCTAGTCACGAGTGATAATTGTTGCCTTATTATAGTCCACGGGGTCTGTGACGTTTCCATCTGTGGACAACAGTTCGCTAATTGCTTGGCCATGGTGTCGGTCCCTCAAGAAAGGCCTCTATGCACGACAAGCGTGCTCAAACGTGATGTAAACAGTGGTGAGGGACAACATGTAAGGTTGCACAGCCGGGAGGTAAATCATGTAATCCGATAGGAGTTTGCTTCCTGCACAAGCATCGGACTTTTTGCTTTCGAATAAGTACAGGATTTCTGTCGCACTGTGCCAGATAATGATGCTCTTATTGGATTCGGTTGTGATGCTATCGCTCAGTGTTTGATTCTCTTGGATGCCGTGAGTCTCAAGTGTCGAACTTTCTCCTCTAGCTCCGTCATCTTTTGAACCACCAGTGCCTTGAGGCACGAGGGGATGGTCTGGCGGGAGTGTGACCAATACCTCCTGAAGATATTCCTTTTGCCAGAAATATCAAGAACCATGCCGACGGGCTTATCGGCTAGAAATGGGAGGAGCCTTCGCACGAGAGGAAACTGAAGGTTCATGCACATCTTCACCACCGCCCAATCCGAAAACGCCAGCGTCATGATTTGATAAAGCTGGAGAGATGTGACAGCCATCAGTAACATGTAGGCGTAGGTGATGAACATGTCGAACAAGGAGGCATCCTTGAAGATCACAGCGAATCCACACAAGGCAGACACCAAGCAGAAGAAGCCGAAGAAGCGGCCTATGAGGCTGAATTTGGTGTACAGAATCAGCACTTTAGTGTAGAGCACATCAAACATGAAGTCCAACTCGATCTCTGTCATGGTGAAAGAGCGGTGGGCAGTGTAACTGTCGATAGACATCGAATCGTGCGATATGAACAGCGGGTGGTACAGCCAGTTCATGAGGTGGGGCTTTAGACAGTCAAATCGAAAGTAGGCCTTCAAGATATCCTTCGCGGAGTCGAACTTCTCATCCGTGGGGAGGAATGCTTCGAACACTCGCTGAATGCTGGCTTCTTCTTTCATGTCCTCAGCGGTCACGCTTGAGTCCTCATCATAGACGGAATGGGGAGCCCAGACCCACCCCGCTGACTTCATGGTTCCAACCAGGAACAAGGGGATGTACAGCCATGAGACTAGAGACGAGCTGTCCCAACAGCGAATGAGAATCCAAACTATAAAGACAACCGTAGCTCCAATGTTCAGAACCTGTCTCAATCCCAGCTGGTTATCTTCCACCGCATAGGCCGTCATGCTGTCCGGGTACCCGAGTTGCATCAGAAGCAATGGGGCCAGTAGCCCTTCCAACACCGCATTGTTACCCGGATTTTCAGGATCATGGAAGCGGACCACAGTAAGCTTACCCATCGCCATTGTCACAACATAAGAAAGGAGCAAATAGGTGGCCCAGAGGACGAGTTTAGCTAAAATGGACGTCATATATTTCCGACGGCGGCCTAATATTGTGATAACAATCTCGCTGGCAAAGCTTGCATTAACCAAGAACTGAATCCCCCAATCCGCCCACAGGTTTTTTAACGGCGGCAACACAGCGTTAATTATCGAGGAAATCCAACTGATCAAACTCATGGCGGCTTCGTTCAGGTGTGCTCACTGGACATCAATGCAAATGTCCGAGTGAGGAAAATTTGCACATTGCTCCCGAAGAATAACTACTAAGAGCTTGCACAAAACTGCATAAATGCATACATTTGGTCTGTATTGGATGCATCATATGCATCATGATACACACTGATCAAACAGAACATGCGTTAACCTTCTTTATGCACAAGGTATGAACCGAAGAAAAATATTTTCTCGAATTCTCCGTGTTTCGCTTGTTAATAACAATGACTGTCAGGCGTTATAAATACCCAAGAACTAGAAAAGAAGATTCACCATGCAGTTAAAATTCTTTTTGATAATTTTATCATCCAATTATCTGACCATTTTAAGAATTAATCTAGTTCATCGAGAGTCCAGGCAAAGAGAGTGCACAGGCAGATTTTTTTTTTTTTTTTTTTTTTTCCGAAGCCTGTTTTTAGACTTCAAACAAAAGTAAAAACTATTCTTTTTCCGTTAAAATTTTAAAAAGAATTCAAAAAATTATTAAAAAATTATATGGAAACCAACAAATTAACCAATAAATGTTGTGAAAGTGTCGGGAATTTTGTATTTTAAAGAAAAAAAAAAGATCCACTAGCCCAGAAAATTTTACGTTAAACAAAACAAACTTAAAAGTCAATTCAAATTCAAAGAGCAGGTGTAATGATTCAAAGTGACTCGAGCAAAGAAAAAGTCGCTTTCCTGCCCATCTCTCTCCATGTTCAACAAATGACAAGTCACTTCGCAGTTATTGACTGTATTTTCTTTTGCAATCTTTCATTTTTGGTTACTCCTTCGACCCTTTTTTTTCGTTTTTTTTTTTTTTGTAATGTACTCATCCAGTTCTAAGGTGACTAATAACTAAAGGAAAGAATGACCTACTCCAAATAAATTTCCAAATTACATACGAAAAATAATGACATTTTCTATTATTAGCTTTGCTTTCTTGAAGCTAGTAAGTTTTTTCCACTCTTTGAAAACATGGACCATGTAACACGGGCTTGGGGAATAGAAATTATTGATCTTCCATTTGGTTTTATCGTCATACATACTTACTTTGCAAATGGTAATTACAAAAGAAAAATCTAATATAAGGTTTTCATTGTATTTTTTTTGTATATTTGAAATGGTTACTCAGTTACATATAATTTTTCCAGTAATTAAAATTCTTATTTTTAAAGGAAAATAATTATTTTTCCAGCAAAAGTACATGTTTTGCACTTTGAGTTTTATCTAATTTTTTACTAGACCAGGTGTGAACTCAATAATGGAGCGGGCGTCATATTCTCGGTGAGGCAATAATGAAAGCACCAAAAGACATAAACAATAATAGCTTTTTGGCCATTCACATTTTTTTTTTGTGCTTCAGCAAAAACATACATAATTTTTTTTTTTTTTATAAAAGGTGATTATTTTGAGTACTTTTATTCTTTTAAAGGATATAAATCTCCATCCCAATCTTTTTGCAAGATCCGCAAATTCAAGAAATTAATGTTTGGTAAATCACTCTTCAATATAATTTTTTTTCAAGAAAAAGGAAATGAAATATCGTTTTTAACATAGCCATCCCAAAATGAGCTTAGCCATTTGTAGGGAGAGTGCTCAAAAGTCTGATATTTTTTTTTTTCGCTTTGGAACATATGATGAATTAGGGCCTGCATATTTGTGTTCTTTATTTTTATTCAAGAACAGATTTTTTATTATTTTTGTTCATGAGAACAAAAAAAGAATAAAAATACGCTTGTTTGCGTTTTTGTTTCAATTTTTTTATTCTCGAAAACAAAAAAATAACAGGAATAAGAAAAAAAAAAAGCTTATTTTTTTGTTCCGGAAACTGGAGAATTAAAAGAACAGAAACACCAAAAACTTGTTTCTTTTTTGTTTCTTGCTTTCGTGCCCTGTCGTTCACCTGCGCCCTCTCTTCTCTGTCTCAAGTCCCTCCCTTTTCCGGCGTCTCACACAGGTTCTCCACCGTCATCCTCTCCGGCGCCTCCGAACTCGTCAATCTCTCCGGCGCCGACAGGTGCTGCTCCTTCACCAGCTGAAGCTTTTGATTCGAGGTAAGTTTCATCCTTCCCTGGCTGCTGCTCCTCCTTCACTGATTGATGAGGGCTTCGACGAGAGCCACCCCTCGCAGATCTGGGCGACGGCTGCCTGGGGCTCGAGCGCGACGGCTCACTCGAGCCAGCACTTGCCTAGATCTGCGAGGGCTCGCTCAGCGAGACGCTCGCTCGAGCGAGCCCTCGCGCTCGAGCCCCGAGCGAGCAGACTCGCCCAGATGTGCAGCAGCGTCGCGAGCAGAGTAGCAACTCTCTGCTCGCTCGAGCGAGTGTCGCGAGTAGAGTAGCAACGGTTTGCTCGCTCGAGCGATCGACTCACAGGCAAGCGCTGCTCGCTCCAGCGAGCATCGCTGCTTTGCTCGCTCGAGCGAGCATAGAGATGACATCTTGCAAGACTGTTGAGCGATGATACTAGCTGTGGAAGGGCTCTGCTCTAGTATGACTTCGTACCCGTCGCTGAAGTTATCCATGCCTCGAGCAAACAGTTGCCAAAAGAGACCGCCGGCACACGACCCTTGGTTGCTTGCACTCGTGTAGATCGCATCCTACAGCCTCCCAAAATAGCTGTCCCTCTTTTCTAAGCTGTAACCCGATGAATTCGATGACTTGCCGAATTCGCTGAGTATGATCGGCTTATTGAGGGAGTAGAGCAGCAACACTCTGCTCGCTCGAGCCAGCAACTCGCAAGTGAGCGCTGCTAAGGTTTTAGTAGTGTAAGGCGTAAGGAGCATTGTTAACTTAGGAGTAGGCACAATTTTGTCAATGCATTTGCTAGTTTTTGCTTATACACTCTGTTTTACGTTTCTGAAAATTGCTGCTTTCATCCTCAGGTAGTTCCATCCATTGTCATCGCATTTGTGACATATGATAATTGAATGATGATGTGAAGGGAGAAGCATTAATGGAAGCTGAGGAATGGCTTCTATCATTTGTCCTCTTACTTTTTTATAACAATCAATTAAACTTTTTATTTTCCCCCTCTAATTTCCAGATGTAGTTTTTCATGAGTTGTCCCTATTGTTGGTTTTAGGGTCTCGTAGATGTAGGATGTGGTTTATGTTTTCAGTTACAAGTAATCAAAATGCTGATACATGGACATTTTGAAATGTTTAATGATGTGTAGTAAGTACTCACATTAATCTCCCCAATGCAAAGTCTATCTTTTCTTCAGAATGTGAATCCATCTTTCCCTTTGGATCAATTTCAACTGTTTCAGTTGCATCAGCCCATGATCTGTCTAAAGAGATATGTTTCCTTGACTGTGTTACACAGCAATCTCTCTTCATGTCCTCATGTCCTCATGTACTGAGAAGATCGATGATTATGTTACAATAATAGAATTTAGTCTATGGAATTCGGTCCACCGCATTAGGAAGAGGGACACTTTGTGAAGATGCTGAGGTTGAGAGAATGAGTCTGTCAGTTCTCTCTCTCTGGACCGCATTAGGAAGAGGGACACTTTGTGAAGATGCTGAGGTTGAGAGAATGAGAGAGAGAGAGAGAGAGAGAGAGAGAGAGAGAGAGAGGGACACTTTGTGAAGATGCTGTGAGAGAGAGAGAGAGAGAGAGAGGAGCGATTTTGCTCCCCTTCCTTTGCTCCACTTCCTTTCTTTTCCTGATTTTTCTTAGCAATTAATTAATTCTATCCATCTGTTTTGCCAATTTGAGTGAGCTTCTTTTCCCAAGATTGTTCCATCTGTTTTAGCTTTTTCAGTGATGTTTAGAGAGAGAGAGAGGAGCGATTTTGCTCCCCTTCCTTTGCTCCACTTCCTTTCTTTTCCTGATTTTTTCTTAGCAATTAATTAATTCTATCCATCTGTTTTGCCAATTTGAGTGAGCTTCTTTTCCCAAGATTGTTCCATCTGTTTTAGCTTTTTCAGTGATGTTTCTGTTTTGCTTTTTTGCAGATTGTACATTGGAAAAATCATTTAAAATTTCCAGAGGGCGCTAGATTGTCACTTGAAGCTAGGGATTTGATTTGTAGGCTTCTTTGTGATGGTCAAGGATATATTAGGAGTTGAAATCAGAACATTAGATTGAACTTTCAAGCATCCTCTGGTGTCTGTCAAAAGTGTGGTATTTTTATAGGTTAGGGTTAGAAAAAAAGGGTGGAGGTTGCTCTTTTCTTCTCTCTAAAAGTAAGTCTAGCAATATGTAATCCAGCTCTGATAATTGCTCCCCTTTGTTCTCGTGTTGATGTCTTCTTGTGAACTTGCTGTAGCTGTTAGCTTCTCATTCATGTGTTGTGTCAGTAAGTATGAAGGAGGAATAAGGCAACAAATACAGTTCATTGGTTTTTGACGCCGTGAGAAAGCTTTTTTTTTTTTTTTTTAAATGGTGATGTCATGTATGAAAGGGTCCATGTTGAGATTTATAAGATACTATTCTTTTGCTAGTTCTTATTGTACAAACTTTACTTATAAAATTTTCTTTCAAGTATGCACATATGACCATGTTCAAAATGTTTTTCTTCACTCACCATGATGAAAATTAAATTGATGAGCATTTCATGAGAATGGGAATTCAATACCAAGTTTACGAGTTTATTAAAAAAAAAAAAAGCACTTGAGAAAAATTTGGTACAAACTTTACTTACTAAATTTTCTACCAAGTATGCACATATGATCACGTTCAGAATGTTTGTCTTCTCATCATGAACAAAATTAAATTGATGAGCATTTCATGAGAATGAGAATTCAATACCAAGATTACACTTTATTAAAAAAAAAAAGCACTTCAAAAAAATTTGGAACAGAAATTTTTACGGTTAACCAAATGTGTTTTGTTCTTTTCATTAGGGAACAAAAATTATGTGTAGTTATCAAACGTGTTTCATTCTTTTTTTATTGAGAAATAGAAATTTTGTAGAAATTACCAAATACGTTTTTTATTCAAAACTGTTTAGGAAGAAATAGTTTCACGGAATAATTTTTGAACAGAAATATAAACAAACGCACCTTGCTTAGTTGCCTAATCAAATAATTCCGTTTTGGGCTTTTCTTTTTATTGGGCTCCACGCTCTATTGAAGTTCTCTAATGGTGAGTTCTCCACAAATTCTTTAGATGGTGGTTTTTAAGTTTATTCTGCCTCTACCTTTCATTATTATCTTTTCAAAATAGATTTAAAAGAGGAAAAAGGGAAAATGTGGAAGAGAGGCGTTACCAGAGTATTTAGTAGCAATGTACAATTTCCAAGGTAAGACATTTGCCCTACACTACACGCTCTTTTGGGAACACCGTGGAACCCATTACTTGTTAGCTCCACAGGCTCTAAAGTACCCTGTACTCAAATATTTCTCATCAAACAAAAATTGTTGCAAACTAGCTATTAACAAATTGAACATTCAACACTAAAAGAAAAAAAAAGAAAAGAAAAAGAAGATTACATGTTAAAATATATGTACATGTCTAATAATAACAAAATCCAAAAACGTTATAAACATCAAAAGTAAAAATTAAATAGACAAATCAGCTTCTACTTATCATTACAATCTATGAATTGAGATGAAAACTCATCATGGTCTATAGAGAACATGGACGAAAATTTATTATGTGCAGACATAGCCAAACTCGTCACACACGCTCACTAATGTGTGTGTGAGAGACAGAGAATTGGATAATTGTTTTTCAAATGAGGTTGAAAACTATCGATCAATTAGAGTTTTTGCACATCTAAATAATAAAAAAATTCATAAAGAAAAAAAGAAAGCCATGAATAATTAAAAGCACATTTAATTACTTAAAAAGTTATTGTGCAAGGGTAGACGATGTTTGGTTTAGTGTGGTACGACTCCAAACCCCATAACCTACATTATACTCACTTGTTCCAAAATTGATTCGATCCCGCCCTGCGAGTCATAATACTTCGAAATCTATCCTATCATGCAAGTTCTGCATGGTCCATTGATATGACAGGTACTCCTGTATAGCCCCCAGCATTTAGTCTTGAACGAATCTTATCCTTACTTAGGGTCTGTGACTTCATGAACTGAGGCTTCTCTTCGTTTATATTTCTGGGAATTCTATCACTTGTAAGCTTTAGGAAAGGTGGGGCCACATGTCAATTTCTCAATGGCCTTCTACTATGTGCATCAAAATACTTATATAGGTTTACAATAGATGACTTTAAGTGCAATTGCTCTCGGATATTCCAGTAGAAGTGATTTTACAACTGCGAAAATAATTCCCGTTAGCCTACCACATTTCACAACCTGCATATTTCTTAAATCCCTTTTAACAAAGGAAAGATTGCATTCAATAGCATATCTGTCACACCTTTCCAAACCTAGCAATCTTTAAATGTCAAAATTGACAGGTCGTGAAGGAACAGAGAAATGTCATAATTTATCTTGATAGTTCCTCTCACTAATAGGAAAATGAACAGAGAAAACGAAACTAAACATGGGCTGTATATTGTAGAGAGGATGGTTAAGTGTACTGACGAACAAGTTAAAGTATGATGTCACTTGCCCAAACATCCAAAGCGCAGAGTGTGCAAACTTTTTTTTTTTCTGGAAATAATATGGGTTAGTAAGCGCAACAAGCAAATGCAAGCTAGCTAAAGTAACAGGAAAGAAAGAGGTGCAATGCAATGCAAGACTACCGTCGCCACACCTGAACTCTGAGGGCTGATGTTACCCAGAAGGATTATTCAGAAGACGCGATCCCGAAGTCAGAAAAATTGAAGAAACTGAAGCAGGTAAAAGCAACAGAGATATCTGTCCCAGCAAACATTGGGAAGGAACAAGTACCTGGAATAGGTGACGTTCTATCTTACCTAGCAGAGCACTTGTATCTTAACACTTACTAGCAATTAATCGTTTGTGGAATCTCCATTTGTTAAGTAAGAAAAAGAAAGGCTCGGGGATAAAAAGGGCAAAAAGAAATGGGAATTTGATTATTTGCATTTACCATGATACCTAGGTTTGTTATGTGATCTCAGGACCTTGGCAGCGGGACTCAGGACCACAAGCCTTGTGCTTAGGGTCCAGGCACCCAAACTCTACTGGGCAAACATCATAAGATTTTTTTGAAGTTGACAAAACCATCTATTTTTTACTTTTATTTGATAAATGCAAATTTTATCTTTATTTCAGGTCATATTATACAAGGAACCCTTTATCACCGTCCGCATCTGTAGTATGCTGTGAAAGATGGATAGAAGCTGGATTAACCTTGATAGAGTGTAAACAATTTTGAGAGGATGAGATGTTCGTAAGGACTTGGAGACATCATGGTAAGCTGAACAGTTAAGTGAAGTCTAGATCACTGATGTACTCAAGAAAACTAATGGATAGCAGTTCCTAAGTTAATTCCGTGCGGATAGCTTGGATAGACTCAATGAATTGCTGATATGGAAGCTCTCTATATCAACTATGGTGAATACATTTGTCATGTAATTGCTTGAAATAGATAAGAATAACTAGCTTCAAAGACTTGGAATTTCGGATTGAAGAATTGGAAGCGCAATTAAATAGATCGTTATCTATTTTATTCACTCAATCAGAGGAACGGACTATTACCAAGAATAGCTCTCTATGTGGAAAACTTTGCCATCATCAGGAAGATTTGATTATATGAACGGCCAGAATTTTGGTGATTGTGTCCGTCATTTGCAACGATAAATTGATCCTCTTGAAGATTATCCAACAGTTAGTTTGGAGGTTGAAGACTGTAAAAGAGAATCAACACACGCTGAAGGAGTAACGGAAAATTGAGAAAGCTGCAAACACCAATTTAGTCATGTTCCCTCTATGTACTATGAGCGTGATTTCATTCACTTGCGTTCTAATCTTTTGAGAATTGTTGTTACTTATTCCAATCGACGAGTTGAAGAGTGTACACGTGCACTAACAATGCTTGGTTATTGATAGTGGGATTTCTCGATTTCAAGTCAAAGCAGCGTGTGCTTCATTCTAACTACTCACGAGATTACTAGTGTACTTTAGTCTTGTTAATGGATGTTATATAAGATGGTAGATTTGGGCTTAACCTAAACTGAACCACTACAAGGTCCACTTGCAACATGTTTAATCTCTTTACTTATTTTATATGTATATGATAGGAACATCTTGCATTTGATATTCAAGCTGTTCTTGCATCTGAAAATAAACTTGAGTTATTTGTGGCAAATTGTGAAATTTATTCACCTCAAGTTGCATCTCAACAATTGTTATCAAAGCTAGCTTGTTTTTGAAGTGTTTTTCCTCATATCCATAAAATCCTATTGTATGACTAAAGACATTAATCTAGTTTGTTTATGAAGCATCTACCGTATTGCAATTAGGCTACGTTTTGGTAGTCTGCTCAAAATGCTGTGTGTGATATCCCCAAAATTTGGCCTTATTTTGAAATATATGAAATTCGACGCACTTATAGTCTGCTCAAAATGCTGTGTGTGATATCTCGAAATTTGGCCTTATTTTGGACGTTGCCTCATTGTCCGTAGAATTATTGGCAAGTTCGAAATTTTCGAAAAAGGAATTATTGAACGAAAAATTAGAGCCCGAAAAAGGAAAGTTCAGATCCTGCGGCAAAATGGTGATTTATGGGCCAAGATATTTGTTTTAAAGGAAAATGGAAATAAGAAAATATCTTGGGGACCAAATGCTTGGCATTGAGGGTTTTGTGGTGGGGGGGGGAGTGGGTGTGAAGATTGATGGGTTTTGGAAGAAATTTTGGGGAAAAATCTATTTTTCTCTCTTTCTCTCTCCCCCTCACGTTTTCCCTTTTTGCTCAGCTAAAGTAGCTCACTTGCCCTTCATCTTTTTCCTTCGCTTTCATTCTCCCAAACCCTTCCTCCTTCTTCAATTTCTTCATTTCCTTCCACCCTTTTGCTACCGCAAGCCAACCCCCATCACCACCATCATCATCCACGCCATTTCATCATCCACCACCACCACGCCACCATCACCATCACCATCTCACGCCACCCTCATCCGCTGCTTATAGTCGTGCCATTCGTTGTCCACCGCCATCTCATCACCACCTTTTGGCCGCTGGACCACCACCACTCACTGCCACCTTGCTGCCATTGAGCTGTCCGTCCGTCAAGCCGTTGCGCCATCGCTCACTTGACGCCTAAGTAGCACCGACATGCGACACGGACACACGACATAACACGTCGACACGTCATTTTAAAAAATAGAGAATTCGACACGTTACAACACGTTGTATATGAAATGAATATTTTTATTTTTAATTAATTTGATTCAAATTCATAAATAAATAATTAATTAAAAAAGAGCCTATAATGAATTTACACTAATAATATTAATAAATCAATTCATTAGAAATTCGAAAAATATATTCATAGTTAATGCAAAACATGTTTTTACCTTTAACAAAAATTATTGATGAAATTAATAATTAATAAGAAATTAGAATCAATTTATTTAAATAAATCCATAATTTTCTACAATAATCAAAGTTTATCATTATTCAAAATTCAATACTTTTATATTTCGAAATTATTTTTAATTTCATTTATTTGATTTTCCCATTAAAAAAATCCCCAAAATCCACCCCTTCTTTCCTTTGTCCATTTCCCTCTGCCCCAAATTTATTTTACTTTTTTTCCCTCCCCCACCACTGACAGATAGGCTGTCAGCCTGTCACTTCCCTCCCCAAAAACTCAAAAGTCACGCCATTTCCTCCATCCATTTCCCTCCATCGTCCCCCTTTTTTTAAATTACTTTTTAGTTCCCTCATCAAAAACCCTAGCCACCCTCCTTTTCCTCCTCCTTCTCGCCGAACTTTTCCTCCTCCTTCTCGCCGCTCGCCACATGAACACCTTCCTCTCCTTTTCCTCTCGATCTTTCTCCTCCTCCTCCTCGCCGCACTCTCCTCCTCCTCCTCCTCCTCGCCAATCCATCGCAATAGTGGCAGCCCTCACCTCAGTTTCTGCTCTCTCTCGTCGTCTCTTGCCGTCGCGGTGGTCCGTTGCGTGGCTTCATCTCACCGGCGGGAGTTTGCTTTCTCTCTCTTCTTTTTCTCTGTTCGGCTCTTTCTCTAGCCGTCTCTCGCCGTCGCTCGTGGCCTCTTCTCCCTCGCCCTCCCTAGCCTCCACCCTCCATTACTCTTCCAGACACGCGTGTTGACGTGTGTCAAGAAAAGTTGACCGCGTGTCCGACCATGTTCAAGCGTGTCGACGTGTCTGATATGCTTCGACACGTGTCGGATACCACACGGAAGCATGGGCAACGTGTCCGTGCTTCATAGCTCGACGCTGCTCCTTGCCATTTGTCACCTCCACTGCAAGCCACCGCCAAGCCAAACCACCCTTGGAGGCCGTGGGCTTGAGGAGCCACCGCCACCGCCATCGCCATCAAGTTTCCATTTGAGATGCAAGTGTCACATTCTTGACCCCGTCGCACCGTAGTCACCAGAAACCAATGAGTTAGCTTCCTAATCATGGATTAGAATGTTAATTACGTTTAGGGATAGATTAATTTAGGGATAATTAATATTAGTTAATTTTGATTTAGCCTTAATTGCGATTAAAGATTGTTTAGATTAAATTTGAGTACAATTAGTTTAATTAATTACGATTAGATTAATTAATTGTGGTTAGATTGATTAATTGAGTTTAGTTTAATTAATCATGATTTATTTAATTAATCATAAATAATTTATTTAATCGTGATTTATTTAACTAATTGTAATTACTTTAATTAACAATGATTAGTTTTAAATTAATTATAGTTAGGTTAATTAATCGAGTTTAGCCTAATTAATTGTAATTATCCTAATTAATTGCGATTAGTGTAATTAATGATAGATTAGCCTTTAAGTATAATTTTATGCCAATTTTTCTGGATGAGATTATGCTTAATTTCGATTGTTTGAGCTTATGATGCTATGTTATCGATTGCCCAATTATAGATTTTATTTATTATTTTAAAAAAGGGTTTATGGGCAAGAAAATAGAGAATTTTGAGGTATCGGATTTGGAGGTCAAATTTAACCTGCTAAATAAAACAATGGGGTTTTGAAATAGAAGTGTGCAAAGTTTGATGAGTTGAATTCAAATATGCGATCACGTACGAATATTTAACTGAGATTTTTAAATGTGAAAAATTGCAAAAGTTAATTATTTGAAAACAAACTCTTTTGATTAGGGCTAATTAATGATAATAAGAATTTGTTTGATTGTTGGTGTGCTTGAGTGGTCATTTAATCGAACTGTCACCCAATGGGAGTTTGGGGGCGATGCCCAATTTTATCGGATACCGGCAAGGGTCCGGATGCCAAGTCACGGTTGAGGCCAGACCGATGTTCCTCATGAAATGCCGTCTAGGTGAGAGGTCTAGACGATGCTCTGCCCAAGGGGCGGGACGATACCCGGTCATGCCAGAAGACCATCGACTCTTGTATTGGCCATGGCCCAATGGGTCGTAATAATTGGAACACATGTATTGGCAATGCGCTTGGAATATTTCGAATGTAGTTTGATTATTACTTTTGTGCGTTGCACTAATATTGCCATGTGAGATGTACTAACATGCAGGGATGTGCCAAGGCGAGGTAAGATTTTTGCCGTTGCATATTTAGGCTGCCTCTGAGGCAAATTAGCTTCCTAATTGAGGTTTAAGAAGTTGACTCACTAAGATTTATATTTCACCCCATTGTTGTTAATTATTTTTAGGGCCGCAGCATGGAGAACTATCAGGTACGGTTGTGGTGGGCGCAAGATGCGACACTTTTTGGCTGACCTTGCCATTAGTGAAGTTTAGGTTAACCCTAACCCTAGTATGTTTTTGAATTGGTTGGTAGGAAGTTGCCCTTTTGAATGGGCTTGTAATTGTTAAACTTCCTAGGGTTAAAAAGTAATAAATAAAGATTGCTCCTTTGGAAATATTTGATGTATTTTACTATCCTTGCTGTGATTATTGATTGGGTGTCATTTATATTATGCTTCCGCTTGCGTTTAATCGAAAAATAAAAAGATTGGGTCGGTGACGCATCTTGGGACGTTGCAATTTAATCAACCATCATTGGATGTTCGCTCGCTCGGGGTTCGGAGCGTGACACTGTGTCTTGAAGAACTATAGTGTTTGGGCTGTGGACATTAAGTAAGAAAAAGTACTTAAACAAGACCATGGCAAACAATAGCGTGGGGGCGGTTGCATCTTTTGAGATACAACATAGGTTTGACTCGCGAGTGGTGGGGACGTGGTAGTCACCGTCACCGCAAGGCAACCACTACTGTGTGGTCGCCAAAGCAAGGTGACAACAGCAGCGGTCCACGGCAACTAGATCTACGGTCCACGGCAACTAGATCTGGCCAACCCATGTTATCAAAAGAGGAAAACTGTCAATTGCCTGACACTTCAATTTTGATTATTTGACTTAATCATTTATTGCATTGAAAATTAAGGATTAACCTGGCCCTAAACAAAAATATCATAGGCATTGATTTGTATTTGCATTAAAAACACTAGGAACATTTTTCATTTAGTAATAACATGTCTTAAAAAATTGTACTTAAGTCGGTCCGGTCAAAAATTGTTTTTGAATTAGGCCAAGGTGCTGCATGGATATTAGGAGAGAAGCCCTAGTCTTATTTAAAATTTCAAGATCAAGCGAATTTATTTGAGAATTTTGACCAACTCATTTGTCTCCTTTGCTTGACCAAAAATCATATGAAAGTAAGGTTACATTTGGTTGCTAGGATAAAACTCTTTATCCTATCTTGCATTTGGGTCCCTTCCAAAATACGATAAAGTTGAATATAAGATGACATAACTCAAATAAAAATCTCCTATGAGGAGATAGAATAAAGATAGAAAGGATTTATATCCATGGTATAAGAGTTTTTTTGAATAACAAACTTCTTAAATAAATAAATTTGAAATAATAACTCAATATAAATCATATTTAAATTCTAAATAAAAAAGAGTTTTCATTCTTGTTTATATATTTGAATTTCTTTCAATTATGCAATAATATTTATTTAGTACTTATATTGATTACATATTTTATATTTTAGGTTCATTAATATAGTTTGCTATCTAATAATTTTTATTAAAGGATGATGGAATGGAATAAAAAAAGAAATAAAAAAGAAAGGGAAAAATAAAATAAATAATGATAAAAATTAAGTAGAAGAACTCGGATTTTTAATTTGACAAATTCAAACTTGAAAATGATCTTTCTAAATTTTGAAGATTGAGAGGTAATGAGTTGTCTGAAAAAATCCCCACCCTCTCCATCTCCTTCTCAAAACTTCACGACTCATTCATAGTTTCTTGATTCACGTCAAAACTCTACAAAAATAGTGAGAGAGTCAAAACTCCTTCTTTATAGCTCTTTAGTTCACATCAAAAGTTCACAATAGTAGACAAAGAGTCAAAACTCCTCTCATCTATAGCTTTGTGGTTCACATTGAAGCCTCACAAAAGTAATGACAGTTGAAACACTATATTTGTCGAAATTGCAAAGGTGAATGATTTTTTTTTTCTTTCTTTCACTAAATTTGGCATTCATTGATTAATATATCTCGTCGATATTGCTGGAGCTCGTTTATATTTCTTGTCATAGTCAAATCTATGGTCCTAGGATGTTGCAATGAGCTAACTTGTTTTGTAAGATTTAGATCATATAATAAATATAAATTGATTGATGGATGTTATCTTCATTTGTGCATTTATGGTTTATTTAATAGCAAATCGTGAGGGATTCTTACTATCTTCATTTGTGCATTCTCAAATTCATTTACACTAATATGCCATGTACCAAACAATAGACAAGATAGAATATTAAAAGTATTTGATTTCATCATCGTGATTCACCAAACAATAAATAAGATATAGAAAAATTGATAGATTTTATATCCCATCCTATTAGTCATATCTTGGTTAAAGATTCTGGCGACCAATCACAGTCTAAATGACTTAAGGCAATCCGCAAAATATGGAATAGGAGAGGATATTCGGTCACCAAAATATGTAGGTAGAACTAGTTAAGTAGTGCGTCTCAAGCATGTAGTCATCATAAAAAAACAAAAGGTGAATTAGCATTGCATCATTAAACTACCATTCTTTCAATAAATAAAAATGATTGGGTCATGTTTAGTTCCTTATTTCTATAAAAACATAACACAGAAAATAGTCTTTCACATATTTTGTATAATAGGGTTAATCCTTGGTTAATTGTATCTCATGTCATAGCATTCATGCCACATCATTATTAATATTGCATATAAATTGGATTTAATTTATTATAGCATAGCATACATGTCATTTAGGGTTTCATGTTGGTTCATTAATGCGTGCTAGATTAGGATGCACATAGTCATAACATTTAAATTAAGTCATGTTTGTGCTAAATTTATTTTAAACAAGAAAACCCCAAAAAGAATTAATTGCCATTGCAATATAACTATAAGTTATCCCACATAGCTTAAACTATACATAATCACGTTTGCAAAGACTTTAATAAACAACACAAGGATGGGATGCATATTGCTGCAACCTATGCCATGCCCCGAACCCTTGAGTGAGCGAACATCCCTCAACAGTCGATTAATTGTGTGTCTCAGGACTCGTCATCGACCCATTCCTTTGTATCTTTCAATTAAAAGCAAGCTGAAGTATTCAATATATCAACCAACACCTAGTCAAACTTCAAAGCATGGATAATAAAAACACATTAGACATTACCAAAAGCACAACTTTTATTTATCAACTTGTTAACCCTAGGAAGTTTAGTATTTACAAGTTTATTTCAAAAGACAATTTCCTAAGTAACCACTTGGCAAAAGGGTCAGAAAGGTTGGGATTAACCTACTCCTCTACTACAAGGGTTCTCCAAAAAGAGATTCCCACCCCAGCTTTGGTTTGCTATGGTAGACCATCGATCCTTGGGAAAGGACCAAGAAGATTCCCATCGAACTTAACAAACCAAGCCATGAAATGGTGGGGGACCAGATGATTTAGTCCCTCTTGAGCTCAGAAGGTGGTGGTGTGCTTCAAGACATTCATCTCGATCCTTAACATAGCATACTTGGTCACGCCCCACTCAAAAGACATGGAAACCCCAAAACGATCAAGGCACTTCATCACTACGGGTTTGAAAATAATTAACAATAAGGGTGAGATAAATCTCAGCGAGTTAACAGCCTAAGCCTCAATTAGGATGTGAATTTGTCTTGGAGGCAACTTAAATGCGTAACAATATACATTCTTACCTCAACTTGGCACGCCCTTGCATGTTAGTACATCATGTATCCCAATATCAATGCATAAAGTGTACCCAATTATCAAAACACATTTCATAATATCCATGCGCATTGCCAACACGTGTTCTGATTATTATGACTCCTCGAGCCACGACCAACACAAGAGTTGGTGGTCTTCTAGCATCATCTAGAACCCTTGCCTAGATGACATTTCTTAAGTAGCATCAGTTTGGCCTCAGCTGCGACTCAACATCGAGAACCTCGTTAGGCATTTGATAAATATCGGACATCGTCTCCAAACTCCCGTTGGGTGATGGGTTCGATTAAGTGACCACTCAAGCACGCCAACACTCAAGCCAATTTTATTTGTCATCAATTAGCCCAAGATACAATAGTGTTCATGCTCAAACAACAAACTTTGACAAATTTTTACATTTGAAATTCTGTAACATAATCTTATGTGGTCATGTACTTAGAATCAACCCTATTGTCCCATCTAATATGAAAAAACATGACATCCAAACACGACATCTCAAGATTTGTCATTTTTCTTGCCAGTAAAACCTTTTTTAAAAATGGTATTTAAGGTCTATAATTTGGGCAATCAATAATATGGCATAAAAAACTCAAGCAATGAGAATTATGCATAATTTAATCTAGTAAATCAAGTATAAAATTCTATTTAACAACTAATCCGTCATTAGATAGATTAATTAAGCTAACAACGCAATTAACTAGCACTAAACACGATTAATTACACTAACCACAATTAATTAAGACTAAATGTCATTAATTAATCTAACTATAATTACTCATGATTATGTGTCATTAATTTGTCTAACTGCAATTAGCTAAGATTAATTGCAATTAATTAAACTAACTGTGATTAATAGCTAACCACACTTAATTAAAATAATTAGAATTAACTAGACTAACCACGGTTAATTAAACTAACCACATTTACTTAAACTAACCATGATTAATTAAGCTAATAGTCCCTAATTAAGACTAATTTCTATTAGTCTTAATCTAATCCATCCTCAACTGTAATTAAGGCTAAACTATAAATATGCTAACCGCCATTATCCCTAAACTAAACCTGCCCCTAAATGCAATTAACTTCATAATCAAAGATTAATAGTTAACTCATGATTTTCCGATGGCAACAAGTTGACGGCGATGGTGGTGCAACGGCATTGGGAATATGAGGCTCACAGCTCGAACGGCGACACATGATAGCGACACGGCTTCTTTTAGGCACATGCCATCTAGGGGGAAAGTGTTTGATGGTGGTGATGGTGGCTTGTGGTGGTGGCGTGAGGAATAGCGACGGTGTGGATGAATGTTGACAAAGGTGGCCCGAGCAGTGGCGGCGGCGAAGAACGATGACCAAGGGGTGGTGATGGGCAGCCAAGGGGAAGAAGAAAGGAAGAAGAAAAGGAAGATGATGAAGAAAATGAGAGCAAATGGAGTAGGATGGGGCTTTAGCCAACTTGGTGGGGGTGGGGGGGGAGAGAGAATGACATATTTTTCCCAAATTTTCATCATTTCAATTTCCCTAAAATCCTCTTAGCCAAGCTGTTTGTCCCCCTTATGTTTGTTTATATTTTCTTAAAAGTAAAACCTTTTGGTCAAAATTTACAATTTTGCCATTGCCTATTTGATTGAATGGGCTTGAAATGGGCTTGGTTTGGTCCATTTGGGCCTTCATGGCTGAATTTTGAAGGTGGGAGGCCCATTGGGCCTTTACCTAGCCTAGCTCCTTTCCAATTTCCAAGACCAATTAGTCCTTATTAGAAAATTTTAAGGTTGTTGATGAATTAACGGACAAATGAGGTGACATCCAATAGGTTGGTCTTGGAAATCCTTGAAAGTTTGATACTTGCAATCGAATTAAAATTTCATGGTTAAAATTGATCAAATGCAATTTAATATGATCTAAACTATCGAGTGGCTTTTAGGGGTTTTCGTGCGGTTGACCCATGGTTGATAATTTTCGATCCACTTTTATGTCTCTTCAATCATGGATAACCCTCGCTTGTCATGTAATCGTGAGGGTTCAATTACTAATCCTTAATACAAGATTAATAGAAAATCTATCTATTGTCATTCGTTGTGAGTATCGTGATTGTGCGGAATCACCCGAACCAACTATGTACTTGTTGAATCGATTTTTATCCATTTGGTAATTAACTTTTAATAGCATAGTATTAATCCTTGTCAATCCTTATGGTCGAGTGGTGATCCCTAATTAAATTCTTTCGTCTTTTGTGTTCTAACCCTTTATAGCTTTGTCCAATAAATTAGTTAACTCATGAGTGATGGTTCGGAGTAAATTTGCTATCAATGCATTGATGAAATAACATTTCATATATTTTGAATGTGGTTGAATTTCAGGATATCACAACTCTTCCTCTCTTATAAAAATTTCATCTTCGAAATTTGAATTATTACAAGCTTTCCCAAAAAAAAGGTGGAGATGTTAAGGTCTCATTATCTCTTCACTTTCCCATATGGCTCCCTCCGTTCTACGGTGTTGCCAAACCACTTTGACTAAGGGAGTCGTCTTACTCTATAGCACTTGCTGTTTTGATCTACTATCCGAATTGGTCTTTCCACGTACGACACCCTATCGTCCACATTTATTTCCTCGAAATTTAGTACGTGGGTCGAATCAGATTATACTTCCTCAATATTGACACATGAAAGACGTCATGTACTCGAGCAAGTCTCGATGGTAACGTGAGACGATAGGCCAAAGTCCCAATCCGTTCCAAAATCTTGAAGGGGCCAATGTACTTTGGACTTAGCTTTCCCTTTTTGCCAAAATGTGAAGTGCCTCGTGTTGGTAACACTTTGAGGAATATGTGCGTACTCACTTGAAACTTTAGAGGCCTACACTATTTATTTGCATGAATATTTTGATGGCTCTTGGCGGTCTCAAGCCTTTCTCAAATGACTTTGATGTTGTCCATTGACTGTTGAACCAATTTAGGGCTCAAAATTTTATGCTCACCAACTTCATCCCAACAAAAGGTATTCGGCAAGCCCTACCATACAATGTTTCAAATGACACCATTTTGATGTTTGTTGGTAAAAGTTGTCGTAGGCAAACTCAACCAAATGAAGTTGTTCTTTCCAACTTCCTTTAAAATCCAACATGCAAGCTTGCAACATATTCTCAAGCGTCTGAATAGTCCTTTTAGACTAGCTATCCGTTTGTAGATGATAGGGCGTGTTGTACTATAGCTTCATTCCTAAAGTAGTCTGCAAACTTTTCAAGAAGCTATCGCAAACTTAGGGTCTCAATCGACGTAAGTGTCATTGGCACTCCATGAAGAACTATCTATCACATGTATAACTCAGTGTATCTATCCAAGGCAAAGTCCTTTTGTATGGCGATGAAGTGCATAGATTTTGTCAACCTATTAATTACAACCTAGATGGAATCATTATCTTGTTGACTCCTCAGCAATCCCATCATAAAATCCACTTTGTAATGTGTTCCCATTTTCACTTGGGAATCTAGAGAGGTTGCGAAGCCTGCCAAGCTTGTAATGTTGTGCCTTTACTTGTTGACACATCAAACACTTGACAACATGCTTGTTGATATTTACCTTCATACCATTTCACCAATAATACCGACACAGATTTTTATACATCTTTGTGCTACTCGAATGAATACTAAAAATTGCTACAATAGGCTTGACAAAATTTCTTCCTTAAGTTCTGCATTGTCGGACATGCATAATTGTCCACAAAATTTTAATATTTCATCTTTAGTTGCTTGGAAATCAGCTTTCCTCTTTTCTATATCCCTTTGCAGAATCTTTTGGATCTCGGGATTTGTCAATTGCAACGTCTTGATCTTTGCATCCACTTTCGGTTCAATTCTAAAGGTGGCCATAAGATTTGGAAGGTTGCTTACCTCAAGCTTGAAATCCGAATCTCAAACTCCTTTGCGTTGGGTCCACTCTTGAACCATCATCTACGTAATCGGCGACTTCGACTTAGCACATCCGCAACCTTGTTGGCCTTTCCAGGATGATACAAGATGTCGCAACCATAACCTTTCAGAAGTTCCATTCAGCGATGCTGTCTCATATTCAAATCTTTATGAGAGAATAAATACTTATGTGAAAATTCAGAACCTTTCTCCTTACAAGTAATGCCTCCAAATCTCCAGAGCAAAGATGATTGCTGCCAATTCCAAATCATGCATATAATAGTTCAACTCATGAGGTCTTAGCTAACGGGATGTGAATGCGTTACTCTCCGTGTTGTATCAAAACGTAGCCTAGTCCTTTATACGATGCATCACTAGAAATCTCATATTCTCTAAGACTAGATAGAAACGTCCACACGGGTGCGATAGTATGCTTATGCTTAAACTCTTGGAAACTATGCTCACATTTATCCGTCCATTTAAACTTTTGTCCTTCTTCAACAATCACATCGAGACATGGCTATTGTAGAGAATCTTTCTACAAACCATCTATAATAGCATGTCAATCCCAAGAAACTTCGAACCTCGATCCTTTGTCGTTGGTCTTGGGCAGTTTATAACTTGTTTCAATCTTGGTTGGGTCCACATAAATTTCCTTCACTTGAAATCACATAACCAAGGAATGCCGCTGATTGAGCCAAAACTCACATTAACTAAACTTGGTGTATAGCTCATGTTCTCGCGGGGTTTGAAGTACCGTCTTCAAGTGTTGTTCATGCTCCTTTAGAATTTTCGAGTACACTAAGGTATCATCAATAAACGCGATCACATATTAGTCTAGGTACTCCTTCAACACTTGATTCATCAAGTCCATGAAAATAGCTGGGGCATTGTTTAATCCAAATGGCATCACAGTAAACTCATAATGACCTTAACACATACAAAATACCATATTTGGTATATCCTCCTTCTTAATCCTTAATTGATGGTAACTAGTCCTCAGGTCTATCTTGAAAAATAATGAAACTCCCTACAATTGGTCAAACAAGTTATCTATCCTTGGCAACAAATACTTGATTAAGTTGCCAATAGTCGATGCAAATACGCAATAAGCCATTTTTCTTTCTTACGAACAAAACTAGTGCTCCCTAAAGTGATACACTAGGACGAATGAATCCTTTGTCCATAAACTCTTGCATTTGCATCTTTAATTCCTTTAACTCCGACAACGCCATACGGTACAATGCTTTAGAAATTGGCTCCGCTCTGGGGGCAAACTCAAACACAACTTCTATTTCCCTTTGTGGGGATAACCAAGGCAATTCTTCAGGAAAGATAGCAGCAAATTCTTGCATTATGTTGATGTCCTCTATCCTTAGCTCCTCAACCTATGTATCAACCACGCTTGCCAAGTGACCCGGCAATCCACATCCAACAACCAGATTGCCTCAAGTGATGAAATTAAAAGGATCAAGGGTCTTCCTTGATTTCCAACAAAGTCGAAGCTACCACTTGCCAATGAGTTTTATTGAATCACTTTACGATATCACTCCATTGTAGCTTGTTGCTTGATGAGCCAATCCATACCAATAATCTCATCAAAATCAAACATCGCTAGCACAATTAAATCTATACTTTCCTCTCGATTGCCAATCATTAACTTACCACCTAAACTTCTATTGCAGATAATACTTTAACCTTTAATGTAGTGGATATATTAAAAACCTCCTCCAATGGTTTGGACTTAACCTCAAATAAAGCATAAGCAGCATGATTGTGCAATGAGACCATACTTGTAACCATGTTTTGTGAATTCTCTACCTCCCTTTTGGTGATAACGTACACCCTTCCTTGCACCAGAGGCCTACTCAGATGGCCCTATGGTGTGCTGTACGATGCACTCCTTGCTGACTGCCCTATCTACGACAGTGGTGCCTGCGCTCCTACTAGTTGATCCATGCTTCCTTCCACAGAAACAACATATGCCATTTGCATTGAGTGCTGACTTTCTAGCTCCATCCTTTCGGTTCGGAGGGATGGGATACTTTCTTTTAGTCATCGGTTTCTTCCAAAACGGATTGTTGTCTCTGTTGGGTGCAAACCGCGACCTAGATGCGATTGCCCCTTTAGTCATGTTCCTCTCAATGAGCTAGGCCCTCTTGTACATATTATCATAATCTTTGAGATTCAAAGGCACTAGCTAGTGCTTGATCTTTGGCTTGAGACCATCTTTGAACCTTCTTGCCCTATCCACCAGGTCTTGATCAATCTCGGTGCATATTTTGATAGCTTAGCGAATTTTGCCTTATATTGGTTCATTGACATCTGATTTTGGCATAGGCGTTAGAACTCAGCCATTTTCTATTCCTGTGCGTAGTTTAAGAAGTACTTTACGTAGAAAATCTCAATGAACACATCCTGTTCCAGGACTGTACCTTCAGGAAGCACTCTTTTTTTAATGGCTTGCCACCAGGTGCTCACATTACCCTATAGCTAATAGACAAGTAGGATCACCTTATCCTCCTCTAAGCACCTTAGCGGTGCGAACGCCTTCTTCAATTCTCGGACCCAGAGAGTTGTAGCCTTAGGGGCACCCGCTCCAATGAACTCGATGGCTCAGTTTCAGGAACTGCTCCACCAACTTATGCATTGGCCTATCACGATTCGCATTCCCAGGCGGGACTTCAACAGTTACGGTAGCAACAACAGCATTAACGGTAGCAGTAGCGATAGCCTGTTGTTCAATCATATTCCTCAACATTTGTAGGGCTTGTTGGATCCCATCTATGATGGGATCTGCCCTTACTTTAGCACCAGCCTACGCTGTTGTTCTCCATCTAACACTAGCCCAAGTCAGTGCCCTTCCTTTGCACTTTGTTTGAGGCGGTGCCCTTCCTCTGGCACTAGCAAGAGTCACCATGGCCCTTCCCAAGGGTGAAATAGCTAGTACGAGTACCTAGAGGGGGGGTGAATAGGTATAAAAAATTTTCTCGAAACTTGCACGATATTTAAACAATTAGAGAATTGCAATAGTTAAAAATTCAATCGCAAGACTGAGTAAGGGAAAGAGAGAATTGAACGCTCGGTTTATAGTGGTTCGGCTTGATTCAAGCCTACGTCCACTCTTACGCGACCGATGCCGATTGGCTGGATTCCACTATGATCAAAGAGATGTTACAATGTTGATCTTCCTTGGTTTCTAGGTGTAGATGATCTACCACACTCACTCAAGGCGTCACAAAGTATAAACACTCTCGTGTACAATTTCGCTCGATCTCGACTAACAATCAAGGATCTTCGACTGGAATTTTTCTATCGATCACACACTTAAGACAGCTAGACGTCTTCCTTTTATACTCCTTCATGCCATCATAGCCGTTGGCACTTACCAAAGGAATTCCTCCAATCTACCCGTTGGACGAAATCAATCAAGAAGATCATCCGAGCTATTTAAGGAATCGATGATAGCCCATCAATCTGTTCGCCCATACAATTAGGATCTCGGTTTCCATGAATAGAATATTCCAAGATTATTTCGTCGACCATCGGATCTTCAATCAATCTTAGATAAGAATCCGAAATAATTATCCAACTAAAGAATCTATTCCAGAGGATAAAGCTGAATCCTCAACCATAAACCTCGGCTTTGGATTTTCCTTCGTCACTTTGGATTAGAAAGATCGGTGAGAATAGACTTAAGTCTTGAGTCCCGAGTCTTAAGTCTTTAAGTCTTGAGTCTTGAGTCTTGAGTCTTGAGTCTTGAGTCTTGAGTGAACAAAGTCTTCGGACTTTAAGGCGACGGTCTCCGAACATCCGACTTTAGATTTGAAGAAACGTTTTGTCGGCTTCAAAATATTCTGGAAAGATTTCTCCAACAATCTCCCCCTTTTTGATGGTGACAAAACTTTCTTGAAGATTTGAACAACTTTGACCTGCAAAACATTTCTCAAGTAATATGGCTAACTCATAAAGATTAATAAAACAACCAGACTCTGCATCCACGAAAAATTGGTTAGTCTTTCATGAGAAACACCATATAACAACACTTGAATAAATGCAAAGTCAAGTTCATAATCAAATCCACAGTCAATTCAGTCAAATTCACACCCAAGTTCAAGTTCTCAAGTCATACTCAAAAATAAATAAACATAACCACAAAGGTCAAAGATTAAAAAATGAAAGTTCAAATTGATTCTCCCCCTTTTTGTCAGCATTGAAAAGGGTGAGAAAGGAGTCATGTCCGCTTGGGAATGCGCACGATCCGGAAATCCCCAATGGATGGACTACTCCTTCAAGCTTCTTCAGGTCTTCTCGCAGACGAGCTACCTCTTCTCCCTTGGCATTGGCTTGGAGTTGCCGAGCGAGGTCTTTGAATTTATCTTCCAAAGAGACCGAAGATTCTTGTCCAAAGCATGCTTCAAAGCTTGGATTTCACAGTCCGAACATATATCCGGTTACGCATTTCCGAAGGATATTCATGATACTACGAAGATCCGCAAAATCATCCGTCGTATTTGGCATTGACTTTCTCGGCAGACGATGGCGCTTCGTACGGTCCGGCAGATTTCGAATCGACGTACCACCTTCTTCGGGCAAAGGAGAGACCTGAACTTCCCGGGTCTTCTGGAGATTGTCTTAGAGCTTCACTCACAGCAGCATGAGGTGTAGACCTCTCTTGCACACTTACTCCCCTTTGTCTCTAGGACATCGAGAGGGGAAGAGTGATGATCATGCTCTTGATTTCCCTTCTCTCAGATTTATCGCCAGCATGTTCTTGATCTTCTTCTCCTTTTTCCTCAACTTCTTTCTCCTTTCTCTCTGTTCTTCTTCTTCTCTCGCTCTGCTGAAGTTACGTCGGATAAGACACAAAACGTCTTGTTCTTGTCGGTCTGGAATAGTGGGATCTTCATCATCTTCATCTTCATCCTCATCCTCCAGGATAAGAGTTCTTTTTCTCTTTTCGATGAGACACCAATGGCCTCCTTTCCTTTCCTCTTTGAACGCATCGACGGAGATTTCACTTTGAATTTCTCCATTGCCTTAGAGAGTTCTTGCAGACGCATCTTCATTAACATTTTCAACCCTACCACCATCTTATCACACGGTCGAACACAAAAAGTATGTGGCGGTTCAATATTCAGATAATCGAAGATCTTGGTCACCGAGACCAGGATAAGGCAATTGTCCTTTGTCTTTTGACACACTTTCTGTACATATGGAAAGGATAGTGTGCGGGGGAGAAAACTTCCGTCCGAGTTGATCGCATACATCAACTTTGCTTCGAGAAAAAGACACGAAGTCTTTGACGTAGACTTTGGTCTAAGACAATTGATCACAATCTTATGAAGCACAATGTTGATTGCATTCATCTGGAATAGATGATTTTCTTATCAACGTCCCTATCTTTGACAAGATCCGAGTAGTACGAGCAGGTGAGACTTTGATTGGGAGATAGCGTCCCCTTTCAACTCCAATTATGTCCACCAACATATTCACATCTACCACATAGACTTGGTCTCCGACCTTTGAATGAAATTCTATTCGCATCCAAAAAGCTAAGATTTGAATAGAAGTAAGCGGTCGGTTGATCATACCCGTCCGTAGAGTCGAGCAAAAAGTCTCAAGTTGAAGCAAACTCAACTTCTCCCTTAAGTTCAAGTTGATGGAATCTAGGAAGTCAAAGTCGACACTTCTAGGGTTGATTACCCCTCTTTCAACAGCCTGAAATACACTTTTCTTGATCCTTGGATTTAAACAAATCCATCCGATTTCCTTTCACCTTTGCAGCCACACCCATTCTAGGTTTAAATTCAAGGAACATTTTGTCATCATCGTTCCGTCAATTAGATTCTGTCCGGCATACGAGGATCACTAGGAATGTTCGCAAGAGCCTCCTCTGCTCTTCCTTTCGGAGCAATTCCCAACTCTTCCATTTTCCGCTTGAGAAAAAGATACTCATTCCCATAATTTTTGTCCTTAAGAAAGTCATCTATATACTTTAATGAAGAACCGGTGCTTTTCAACGCACGATAAAGCTTATAGATAACAGAGGGTTTTGGACTCTTCTTGGGTTGGCATCCTCGATAATGTCTTCTTCTAGATTTTGACTTGCACCTTGTGGGTCGGGAGATGCTGAATGACGTGGAGGAGAGCGAATCGGACTTTGTCGCTGACTTGGTGAGTCTTCTTCCTCGGTAAGATCGAAGTGAGTCGGTCCCCTCTCCATTCTTTGTGGTCCCCCGTTTGCGATTCTTGATGATTTCCTCGAAGACGACATCTTTCTTTGTCTATTGGAGGATTCCTTCACTTGCTTTTCCCAAGAAAAATGACCACTTTCTCGACGATGAGAGTAGAAACAAGATGTCGGGAGGAGAGTGTCTTTTTAGGGTTTTGAAAATTGGGGGTAGAATGACTTGTGAATTTATATGTGCCTCGGATTTGAAAAGAGAATTTTAACCGGCACAAGGAAAGTGTACGAACACTTCTTTTCAAAATCAATAACGCCAAAATAACTTCCTCTAAAAAAGACAAGTTTTCAAATTTCACACGAATTATATCTGAATAAAAGAACGTACCTTTTCGAGATAAAATAAGCGAGAATTCGTACCTTTTAGATAAAATAGCGACTTACGTCTTAAGCGATGAATGATTGAGTCTCGAGGTTTTAAAGTCTAAGAGATCGAGTCTTAGAGATGGTGAGTCTCTAGACTTTAACTTCTTCAAGCTTCAAAATGTTGAGTCTTGAGCGGATGAAGTCGAATTGATTCTTCTCCAAAGGCTTTGTGAATATGTCCGCTAGTTGACTTTTGAATCAACAAATTGAATTGAGATTTCTCCATTTTGAATATGATCTCTAATGAAGTGATGACGAATCTCAATATGCTTTGCTCTTGAATGAAGGATTGGATTTTTGGTGAGATTGATCGCGCTGGTGTTGTCACATCTGATTTCGTGCATGAGTCTTCAATGCCAAAGTCTTGTAGCTGTTGTTTTATCCATAGAATTTGCGAACAAGCAGCTTCCAAGAGCTAAATACTCGCTTCGTCGTTGAAAGAGCTACAGTGCTTTGCTTCCTTGAAAACCAAGACACATCCCCTGTTTCCAAGCGGTTGACAAGTTCCGTAAGTGCTCTTTCTATCGACTCGCAACCGGCCAGATCTCGCATCCGAGTATCCTAGAAGATTAAAGTCTCCCTCTTTGGATACCAAAGACCGATGCTTGAAGATGAAGCAACGTATTTGATAATACGTTTCACGGCAATGAGATGTGATTCTCTAGGATCCGATTGAAACCTAGCACGATACAAACGCTAAACAAAATATCAGGTCTAGAAGCGGTAAGATAAAGAAGTGAACCGATCATGCTCTGTACAGCTTTTGATCTACTTTTTCCCTTCTTCATCCTTGTCTATCTTCGAGAACATGACATTGGTATGTCGGTCTTTTTGCACTTTTCCAATCCAAACCTTTTAACAAGATCATTCGCATATTTTTCTTGATGAATGAAAGTTCCTTCCTTCATTTGTTTCACTTGAAGTCCAAGAAAGAATGTTAACTCTCCCATCATACTCATTTCAAATTCATCCCGCATAGACTTAGAAAATTTCTTGCAAAGACTTTCATTAGAGGATCCAAAAATAATGTCATCAACATATATTTGAACAAGTAAAAGTTTTTGTTTTCCTTTTTGATAAATAAAGTAGTATCGACTTTACCTTTGACAAAACCATTTTGTAATAAAAACTTACTTAGTCTGTCGTACCAAGCTCGAGGTGCTTGCTTTAGACCATACAGAGCCTTTTTCTAAAGCGAGTCCGGCTTCTTTGGGTCTTCAAATCCAGGCGGTTGTTCCACATAAACTTCCTCATGGATAAATCCATTTAGGAAAGCACTTTTCACGTCCATTTGGAATAACCTGAAATTTTTGTAACAAGCAAACGCAAGTAATAGTCGAATAGCTTCTAACCTTGCAACTGGTGCGTAGGTCTCGTCATAGTCTATTCCTTCTTCTTGCGTATAGCCTTTGGCCACGAGTCTTGCTTTGTTTCGTACGACTTTTCCTTTTCGTCCATCTTGTTCCCGAAAACCCATTTGGTTCCAATAACAGTTTTACCTTTTGGTTTAGATGTCAATTCCCAGACATCATTGATGTTGAATTGTCTCGAGCTCTTCTTGCATAGCTTCGATCCAGCTTTCATCGGATAAAGCTTCTTCTATGCTTTTGGTTCAATTTCAGAGATGAGAGCCACAGCACTAGATTCTTCATGCCTTTTTGATCTGGTACGGATTCCTTCATTAAGTTCTCCAATAATAAGATCTTTGGGATGACGGATTTGTGCTTCCAGTTATTAGTTGATTTGCCGGAGTTGATGATCTCTTTCTTTACTTGATTCTCCATGAGCGTCTTGATGATGGACTTCCGACTCTGAAATGGTTCTTGAGATGTAGACATTTGAAGGTCTAGAGCGGGTTCGGTCTCTTCGTCCGAGTCTTCTTTGGATTCGTCTTGCACCGAGTCTTGGAATTTGACATTCATTGATTCTTCCACAGACTGGCTTTTCTTGTTGTAGACTCTGTAGGCTTTGCTTGATGTAGAATATCCAAGGAAGATACCTTCATCGATCTTTCTTCGAACTTACCCACTCGATCATTTGCATTTTTCAAAATAAAGCATTTGCAACCAAATACATGAAAGTATGAAACAATAGGCTTCTTTCCTTTGAACAATTCATAGGGGTTTTCTCAAGAATAGGTCTTAGAAAGACTCTATTTATGATATAGCAAGTTGAAACTTGACTTCAGCCCAAAATCGTGAAGAAATTTTACTTTCAATTAAAAGTGTTCTAGCCATTTCTTGAAGAGATCTATTCTTTCTTTCCACAACTCCATTTTGCTCTGGAGTATACGGAGAGGAAAACATGTGATTAACACCCGATTTATCACGGAATCTCGTAAAATCTTGATTTTCAAATTCACTTCCATGATCAGTTCTTATACTTGAAATAGCACATCCTTTTTCATTTTGAACCTTTTTAGCAAACTTTTCAAAGTACGAAAAGGTTTCGATTTATTTGCAAGAAAATATACCCAGGTAAAGCGAGAGTAATCATCTACAATTACTAGACAATATTTCTTACCTCCAATGCTCGGGGTTCTTGTTGGTCGAAGAGATCCATATGAAGCAACCGCAGTACATGATTAGTTGATACATGATTTATTTGCTTAAATGAATTTCTTACTCTTTCCCGAATGCATGGAGTGCATAAATCAGACTTTCGGTAAGGCAATTTAGGTAGACCTCGAACAAGCTGCTTTGAAGAGATTTTGGCTAATTGCTTCTTGTTGATATGGCCAAGTTTTTTCTGTGCCATAGAACTGCTTCATCTTGAATTGAGATTAAGCATTGTTCTTCATTTGGCTTTACATCAAGGAGATAGATGTTTCCATGCCTTCGACCCATGAAAGATCGAGTTGAATCTTTGCTAATTCCAGAACATATGCCTTCTTGAAAAGAGATCTTGTAACCGTATCACACGGTTGGCTAATACCGAGTAGATTGTAGTTGAGTCCTTCCACTAGAGAGACATTGCTTATTGTGAGATTTCCAATTTTCACAGTTCGAATCCCACAATACTTCCTTTGCTATTTCCTCCGAATGAAAATTTTCCACCATTTACTTGAATAAGCTTTATGAAACAATTTGAGTCTCCTGTCATGTGTCTTGAGCATCCACTGTCAAGATACCACTTTACCTTCTTTTTGACAGAGACCTGCATTCAAAAGAGAGTCTCAAGCTTTCTTTGGTACCCAAATTTTCTTGGGTCCTTTGGTGTTAGTAGGATGAGCATTATTGGGCCATACTCTTTTAACAGGCCTCCAAACCATAGGACACTCTTTTTCAAAATGATCCCGACAATTACACTTGGAACACCTTAAAGCATTTCGACCTACGGGCTTTACAAAAATTCTTTTAAAATGATTTTTATAAGCCTCTCTCGATGGTCTTTTCTTAATTCTTTCTTTTACTTTCGGAAAATCAATCAAAGGGATTGTTTCAGCTGTCATACCTAGACCGACTTATTGAAGTAAGGTCTTTGGATTGAAAGAACTTTTTCAAGTTTTTCAGACCCTATTGAAAATTTCTTTGAAATATTTGATAAATCAGTTTTTAAGAAAGCATTTTCTTTTGAAAGATTGTCTTCACTCTCTTTAAGAGTAGAAACATTCAAGTCTAAATTTTTTACCTTTTCTTCCAAAATGTTTTCCTTTTGTTTTAAAACTGAGTTTTCCTTTTTAAGTTCGGAAATCTTTTTAAGAGAAGTCTTAAGACTGAAACATAACTCATCAATATATTTAGAGACTTTAACAGGGATTTTATAATCACTTACCTCAAATTCACTGCCCGAGTCCGATCCAGTCGATCCAGTCGAGTCGATTGTGCCATTAGACACAAGGTTGGCATATTCCTCATCACTCTCTTCACACTCTGTATCGCTCCAGGTCTCGGCTTTGAGAGCTTTTCGAGATTTCTCAGCTTTTCCTCTTTTCTTTTTCAGAAGAGGATAGTTGGGTCTAATGTGTCCCTTCTTTTTACATTCGAAGCAAACTACATCTTTGTTTGGTTCCACATCATCAACAGACTTGGTCGCTGTCTCTCGAAAACTCGTTTCTTTGGAATGAACCTTCGCCTTTTCTATTCAGTTTTCTGAATCTTCTTATCATGAGGGCGAGCTCCTCATCATCCATATCATCTTTGAGAATCTGCATCATCGAATCATCATTTGATTTTAGTGCAATAGATTTCTTACCTCTTGGATCTTCATCTTCATTAATTCGTTCCACTTCGTAAGATCGAAGAGTTCCAATCGGTTCGTCTACGAGATAATGGCATGATTCTTTGCGTCTCTCTTATTGAAGTCTTTATATGATTCCAATCCTTGGAGAGTCCACGCAGAAGCTTGTTCACCTTCATGGGATCAGAAATTTTTGTCCTTGGTTCTCAAGACCATTGACAATATCTGTAAAACGACTAAACATGTCGGTTATAGATTCTCCTGATTTCATTTTGAAGGATTCATATTGACCAAGAAGAATGTTAATTCTGGTCTCCTTCACTCGATCTTTGTCCCTTCATAAGTGATATGTAACTGTCCCGGACTTCTTTTTTGTAACACAAGAAGATATTCTGTTATATTCAGTTGGTGATAAAGCACAATATAAAGAATAAATCGCTTTCGCATCGAGTGCTTGTCTCTTGTTTAATTCTTCTTGAGACATTCCGCCGGCTTCAACAGTTTCTTTCCCTCTTTCGAGATTGATGCAGCAGCGGGGAGTGATTCCTCTTTCCACAACGTCCCATTCAGAGGATCCTTTGATCGTAGGAAAGCTTTCATCTTGTTTTCCAGATGTTGTAATCCTTTCCATCGAAGTAGGGAGGTGCGGTATTGCTTTGCCCCTCCATCAGCCCTGGTGCTAGCATACTAGCCATGGATCTTTTACTCGAAGTAAGACACTTCAAACAGAGAGTGAGAACACGAGCTCGATACCAATTGAAATAGCTAGTACGAGTACCTAGAGGGGGTGAATAGGTATAAAAATTTTCTCGAAACTTGCACGATATTTAAACAATTAGAGAATTGCAATAGTTAAAAATTCAATCGCAAGACTGAGTAAGGGAAAGAGAGAATTGAACGCTCGGTTTATAGTGGTTCGGCTTGATTCAAGCCTACGTCCACTCTTCTGCACTGACAGCCGATTGGCTGGATTCCACTATGATCAAAGAGATGTTACAATGTTGATCTTCCTTGGTTTCTAGGTGTAGATGATCTACCACACTCACTCAAGGCGTCACAAAGTATAAACACTCTGTGTACAATTTCGCTCGTCTCGACTAACAATCAAGGATCTTCGAGACTCGGGAATTTTCTATCGATCACACACTTAAGACAGCTAGACGTCTTCCTTTTATACTCCTTCATGCCATCATAGCCGTTGGCACTTACCAAAGGAATTCCTCCAATCTACCCGTTGACGGAATCAATCAAGAAGATCATCCGAGCTATTTAAGGAATCGATGATAGCCCATCAATCTGTTCGCCCATACAATCAGGATCTCGGTTTCCATGAATAGAATATTCCAAGATTATTTCGTCGACCATCGGATCTTCAATCAATCTTAGATAAGAATCCGAAATAATTATCCAACTAAAGAATCTATTCCAGAGGATAAAGCTGAATCCTCAACCATAAACCTCGGCTTTGGATTTTCCTTCGTCACTTTGGATTAGAAAGACGTCGGTGAGAATAGACTTAAGTCTTGAGTCCCGAGTCTTAAGTCTTTAAGTCTTGAGTCTTGAGTCTTGAGTCTTGAGTCTTGAGTCTTGAGTGAACAAAGTCTTCAGACTTTAAACTGACGGTCTCCGAACATCCAGACTTTAGACTGAAAGAAACGTTTTGTCAGCTTCAAAATATTTTGGAAATATTTCTCCAACAAAGGGACCCCCGGTTAGGATCGCTCATCTTGTAGGATCTTTATAGAAATCTGTTTTTCATTTCTAACAATGAATCAGAAATCTGAGCAACTCGCACAAGGCAATTAAGCAATCACAAGCATATGCATAAGAAAAATGTTTTTCCTAACTAACTATCCCAAAACCTATCACACCTTATCACTCAAATTATTGACCAGGATTTGATACCACTTAAACAGAGATGTCATGCCCTCAATGGTCGATTAATTGTGACGTCCCAGGAATCGTCTCCAATCTATTCCTTTTTATCTTTCGAATAAATGCAAGCGAAAGCATTCAATATAGTAACCAACACGCAGTCAAACATCAAAGCTGGGATAGAAAAACACAGGAAGTTTAGTATTTACAAGTTTATTCCAAAAGACAACTTTCTAAGTGACCATTAGGCAAAAATGGTCAGAAAGGTCGGGGTTAACCTACTCCTCTAACACGAGGGTTCTCCAAAAAGAGATTCCTACCCCAGCTTTGGTTCACTATGACAAACCATCAATGATTGGAAAAAGGACTGAGAAGATCCCCATCGAACTTGATGAGCCAAGCCATGAAATAGTGGGGGACCACATGATCTAGTCCCTTCGAACTCATAAGGTGGTGGTGTGCTTCAGGGACAGTCATATCGGTCCTTGACTTGGCATACTTGGTCACACCCCACACAAATGACACGGGGACCCCAAAACGATTAGGAGCTATACCATTATGCGCCTAAAAATAAGTAACAACAATAGGGGTTTGATAAATCTTAATGATTTAACAGCTTAAGCCTCAATTAGGGCCGGAATTCCTCTTGGAGATAGTCTAAACAAGCAACGACATACAATCTTACCTTTGGCACACCCCTATATGTTAGTATATCATATATGCCGATATCAATGTATTAAGTGTAATCAATAATCATAACACATTCTATAATATTCATGTGCATTGCCAACACACGTGTTCCAATTATTATGATCTCTCAGGCTATGGCCAACACAAGAGTTGGTGGTTTTCCAACATGACCAGGCATTGTTTTGCCTCATTGGGTACGGTTGCTTAAGGAGCATCGGTCCCACCTTAACCACAACTCAGCATTCGGATGTCTGTCAGGCATTCAAAAAAATATAGGGCATTGTCTCTAAACTCCCATTTGATGACGGTTCGATTAAGGGACCATTCAAGCATGCCAACACTCACGCCAATTTTAGTTGCCGTCAATTAGCCCAGTACAACAGTGTTCATGCTCAAATAATAAACTTTGACAATTTTTTTACACTTAAAATTCTGGTAAAATAATCACACGTGGTCATGTACTTAAAATCAACCCGCCAAATTTTGCATGCTTTAAAACCCCATTGTCCCATTTAACATGTAAAACACGGCATCCAAACATGATACCTCAAGATTTCCTATTTTCTTGTTAGTAAAACCTTCTTTAAAAATAGTGTTTAAGGTCTATAATTTGGGCAATTAATAACATGTCATAACAAGCTCAAGCAATCGGATTATGCATAATTTCATATAGTAAATCACGCATAAAATTTTACTTGACGACTAATCCATCATTAAATTACACTAATTGTGATTGGTTAGCACTGAACATGATTAATTAAGCTAACAATGATTAATTACACTAATCACGATTACTTAAACTAATCGCAATTAATTAAGCTAATCAATCTTAATCAAAAGTAATTTCAATTAGCCTTAATCTAATCCATCCTTAACCATAATTAAGGATAAACTATAATTAACTAACACTGACTGTCATAATCCCTAAACTAAACCTACCCTTATACGCAATTAGCTTCCTAATCAAGACTTAAAACTCATGGTTTTCCAACGGGGATGACCTCATGGCGACAACAAAGTGTGACGACGTCGAGGATACGAGGCCGACGGCTTGAATGGCAATACCACGGCGGCAGCGCGTGTCACGCCGTGATCCTCTGAGCACGTGCCCATCCCTTTGCGGTCGATTAATAGCGACGTCCTAGGATGAAACACCAACCCTTTTATTTTAATACGCATGCGGAAGCAGATAAACAATCCCTAGACAATAACACAATGGGATAGAAAAGCAGGGCCATCATTTTTCAAAACTAAACCATAACCACACTTATATATACATAGTAAACCATTCCATATATAATACAAGTTGGTCTATTTATAATGTCTACAAAACAAGGGGGGTTTTCAAATAGTTACATGTCCTCGTCCTCCTCTTTATCATCCTCCACGATTTCACCTTCCTCTACACTCTAACTAGAGCCTTCAGCAGACTGCACTGAAGGCTCTGGTACTGCAAGAGCCGGGTCTACTACATCTACGATTGAGCCTTGAGGAGGATCAGCTATGCCCTTCCCAAAAGCAACCTCAAGAACGTACCGAGGAATCTCAAACTCTGGTATAGGACCCTCTCTCTGGCCATCTTGAGCCTGGCGATACCATGATCGGTATCGATGGGGCACCTTATGGGTGAGACCCGTATCGACCCAGACTTTTGACCTCATCAGCTCATAGTCCCAACTCCTAGGGCCCTGATTTATTGCAATATAAGATGTTTGCTCTGTAACTTTCTTAGGTTGTTCAAAAAACTCAGGAGTTGTCATCTAAGGACTTGAAATGTTATCCCACAATGGGGTGAGACGACGTCTCAGCGAGTTCTACCCCTTAAGACCTGACTAGGAAGAAAATATGCCCAAGGGTTGCCTAAGCACAAACATAGGTTGGAGGACTTACCTTAGCCTCAGTCTCTTCCTACAAGTCAGTCGATCTCATATATTTCACATCAATTCAATCGGATCGAACTATTGATCAATCGACTCAGTCGATTACATGTCATCATGACCTCTCCCAGTCGGCCAAATCAACACTATCTAATACGTCCGATCAAATCAGGACTACTCCCTCTAAGCTGACAAATAAATAGTATAGCTCACAAACTAAGCTAATAAATAGATAGTATAGCTCGCAAACTAAGCTGATAAATAGATAGTATAGCTCACAAACTAAGCTGATAAATAGTATATTGCTTCCAATCTAAGTTGACATATCAGAGCCTATAGGTTGATATATTATACTAAAATGCTCCCTCTAAGCTAATAGTAATATAGCTCGCAAACTAAGCTAATAAGGTATACTGCTCGCAATCTAAGCTAACATATTAGCACCCGTAGGTTGATATAGTATACCGGTATATTGCTTGCAATCTACGCTAACATATCGCCTGCAAATTGATATAGTATACCATCCCAATCATATAACCAATCATATATCATACCGTGTGTGTGTACACGGTAGGCCTTAACCAAAATACAATAATTTTCACCTTTGAACATCCCATTATTTCCAGCAGTCCCAAAATAGATTTTTGGCGGTGTAGACCGACGCTTAGTAATTTTCTAATTAATTACCAAAATTTTCAATTTTTGAGATAATTACCCTCTATCACAAATCACACTCAATTTGCAAGAATTAAAGCTCAATTAAATAAACAGATCACACCACTGCAATCACCGTATAAAATTCTGGTCATTGGCTATCCCGGTCTAAATTTCGAAAAATAAATAATTAATTAAATAATTACGGAAAATAATAAATAAATGCCAATAAATGCAACTTAGGCTTGTAAAGCTTAATTGGAAACCGAGACGGGCCTGGAAAATTACCGAACCACTCTAGCTAAATACTAGAGCTTGTCTAGGCTCTAACTACACTACTCTAATCACATAGCATGCAATAACAATTAATTAAATTGCTAATCTAATCTAACTATCCACCTAAACCATGCTTAGTCTAAACTAATCAGCCCCTAAACGTCATTAACTTACTAAGCTAGGATTAATGAGTTAAACTCACTTGATCGACGAACCGCTTGGTTCAAAATGACGGGGGACGCAGTGAGGGGCAAGAAACTTTAAAGCGGGACAAACTTTCGAGGTTCGGAAGTGGGCCAAAACGGTCCTAAAGAGTGCTGGAAACCCACCGAACACAGCTTTTGTTCGGGTGAGGAGGGCTGAAACAAGAGCTGGTTGTGGCGACAACGGGCTGAGATGGATCGAGGAGGCTAAACTGGGTCTAGGCGGTGGCAGAAGGAGCTCCGGTGGGCTTCGGTGGTGGCTCAGGCGTCCTCGATAGCTTGCTAGAAGTGAGGATAGGTGGAGATGACGCAGCTGGACGGCGATGAGGCACGACGAGCCGGCGAGCGTGTGGGGCAGCGAGCGACGTGTGGAGGCGGTGTCCTCTCGCTCCGGCGGTGGCGGCGACGATTGCTGGCTTGTACTTCTGGATTTTTGAGCTTCAAACAGCAAGGGGAGGGGGAGGAGGAGGCTGCTTGACGGGTTGAGGGGGAGAGGGAGAAGGAGGGGGCCACTTAGCCTTATAGTCCATCTTCTTGTCCCCTTGAGGTCCCCACCCACTCAACTTACTTCCTTAGCAATTCTCAGCCTTCAAGCTTCCCCAACAAGCCAAGGAGAAGGTCCAAAAGTCATGCGTGAGGGGGCATACGAATTCGTACATAAATTTGCTTCAATTGGACCCAAATGCTTCTCCAATCAACATCAATTAGCCTCTATAAGTTCAACCAACACCTCATCGATCCCATTAGTATTTTTCCTCACCAATTGATCCCACTTGCATCCCAATCGCACGATCAAAAACAATCATTGACATTTTCCGGACGAAAACGACCCTACCTCGACTTTTTTTCAAAAAGTCTCAATTTGTAGAAAAATCTTTGAAGATTGAGTCGATGTTCCTAAAATGACTTGTGACATGACAGAACTTTCAATTTCTAAAATTCGATTCAAATTCACGGTTAATTTCACTTTGGCGCGTTTTTAGTGTGACCTAGGCTACCGGGTAGCTTTCAAAAATTTAAGTGCAAATGACCTATGGTCGATTTTCTTCGAGCCACAATGAACCTCTTCGACACATTGGCAACTCTCGTTTGTTGTGAAAATCTCGAGGATTCAATTATGGACAAAGGGTACCAAAACGATAGAAAAATCAGTCTAATGCCGGTCGACGAGAATTTCTCAATTTGGTGGAATCGCCCACGTTTAACCACACATCTTAGTCGAACCGACCTATTTTGATTTCCAATCGACTTATATCTGTGCCGCAATGATCTCTGCAGATGAGCACGGTCGAGTAGTCGATTCTTGGTCGAATCCTCAAGTCTAATGCATTAAAATCTCTTAATGACTTTCTTAGATAGTCTAGTTATCTCATGAGTGATCGGCTCTAAGAATAGCACTATAGGTGCATTGATGAAAAGCTCGATTAATTTAATTTAAAGTAGAATGAAATTTCAGGATGTCACAACTCTTCCCTTATAAAAATTTCATCCTCGAAATTTAAACCATTACAATACTTAAGGAAAAAGGTGGGGGTACAATTGTCTAGTTGACTCTTCACTCTTCCAGGTTGCTCCTTTAGTGCCGTGGTGTTCCCAAACTACGTTGACCATCGGGATGGTCTTTGTATGTAGAATTTTCTCTTTTCGATCCACGATCTGAACCAGGCTTTCAATGTATGACACACGGTCGTCCACGTCTAATTCCTCAAAATTTAGCACGTGGGTTGGGTAAGGCTCATGCTTCCTCAACATTGACACGTGAAAGATGTCGCACTTACGCCAATCTCGGTGGTACCGCAAGACGATATGATAGGGTCCCAATTCTCTCAAGAATTTCAAACAGACCTACGTACCTCGGACTTAGTTTTTCTTTATTGCCAAAGCGCGAAGTTCCCCTCATTGGTGACACCTTCAGAAAAACGTGATCACCAACGTGGATTTCCAACGATCTTCGGCGCTTATCTCGCGTAACTCGTCTACCTGCTCCGAGCAGTTTTTAGTCTACCTTTGATCACTGCAACTGCATCCACTAACTGCTAAACCAACTCTGGGCCTGTAATCTTTCTTTCCCTGACTTCATTCTAACAAATTGGCATTCTGCACGCTCTGTCATACAATGTTTCGAAAGAAGTCATTTGGATACTTTGTTGATAGCTGTTGTTGTAGGCGAACTCAACCATATGAAGTTGTTCTTCCCAGTTTCCCTTAAAGTCTAGTACGCAAGCTCGCAGCATATCCTCAAGGGTTTGAATCATCCTCTTAGACTGGCCATCTGTCTAAGGATGATATGCCGTACTGTATTGCAGCTTTGTACCCAAAACACTCGCAAGCTCTTCCGTAAAAGCAGCTATGAATCTCGGGTCTCGATATGAAGCTATCGTAACCGGCACTCCATGCGAGACGAACTATCTAGCGCATGTACAACTCTACGTGCTTGTCCAAATTAAGGTCCTTTCGCACTGCAATGAAATGAGTTGACTTTGTTAATTTGTCGACCACAACCCAAATAGCATCATTACCTCTCTTACTTCTCGGTAATCCAATCACGAAATCCATCGTAATATGCTCCCACTTCCACTCTGGGATCTCAAGAGGTTGCAGAAGTCCTCTGGCTTGTAATGCTGAGCTTGAACCCGCTAACACGTCAAACACTTGGCGACATGCTTGGTGATGTTTGCCTTCATACCCGATCGCCAGTAGTGTTGACGCAGATTTTGATACATCTTGGTGCTACCAAGATGAATGCTGTAACTGCTACGATGAGCTTCCAATAAAATATCCTCACTAAGCTTCACATTGTCAGGTACAATCAATCGTCCTTGGAACCTCAATATTCCATCCTCATAAACCTGAAAGTAAGCCTTTCTCTTATAAGTATCCTTTTGTAGAATCTTTTGCATGTCCGAGTCTATCGGTTGAAGTAGCTTGATCCCGATTTGAACATCCGGCTCAATTCTGAGGGTGGCCATAAGATTCAAAAGGTGGCCTACCTCAAATTTGAACACCGAATCTCGAGCTCCATCGATTAAGTTCCACTCCTTAATCATTATGTGAGCAACTAAAGACTTCTGACTCAAAGTGTCGGCGACCTTGTTCACCTTTCCAGGGTGATATAGGATATCACAATCATAATCCCTCAGGAGTTCCATCCATCGACGTTGTCTCATATTCAACTCATTCTGAGAGAATAGGTACTTGAGACTTTGATGGTCCGTGAAGATCTGGAATCTTTCTCCGCACAAATAATGCCTCCAAATCTTTAGAGCGAAAATGATAGCTGCGAGTTCCAAGTCATGTGTTGGCTAGTTCTCGCTCATGAGGCATCAACTAACGAGAGGCGTATGCAACCACTCGCCATGTTGCATCAACACGCAACCCAGTCCTTTAAATGACGCATCACTGTAGATCTCGTACCCTCCAAGTTTGGATGGAATGGTTAGCACAAGTGCGGTAGTCAGCTTTTGCTTCAGCTCATGGAAACTACGCTCGCATTTGTCTATCCACACGAACTTCTCTTCTTTCTTCAGGAGTCTAGTCAATGGCGACGCTAAAGCTGAAAACCCTTCCACAAACCGTTTGTAATAACTTGCCAAACCCAGAAATTTTTTTTATCTCTATCATGGTAGTCGGTCTTAGCCTATTGATCATTGCTTCAATCTTGGACTAGTCCACGGAGATTCCTTCGTCTGAAATCACGTGACCTAGGAATGCAACACGAGTCAACCAAAACTCGCACTTGCTAAAATTGGCATACAAATGATGAACTCTCGAGATGACTCTCATGCTCTTCCTCACTTCTCGAATACGCCAGAATATCATTGATGAATACGATCACAAATTGATCCAGATATTCCTTGAACACCTAGTTCATTAGATCCATAAAAGCAGCTGGAGCATTCGTCAACCTGAACGGCATCACAGTAAACTCATAATGACCATACTAAGTACGAAATGCTGACTTCGGAATGTCCTCTTTCCTGATCCTTAGCTGATGATATCCTGTCTTCAAGTTAATTTTAGAATATATCGACGCTCTTTATAACTGATCAAACAAGTCATCGATCCTCGGAGTGGATACTTATTCTTGATTGTCACTTGATTGAGTTGATAATAGTCGATGCACAAGCACAACAAACCATCTTTCTTTCTTCACGAACAGTAACCGGTGCTCTCCAAGGTAATGCACTAGGACGGATGAATCCCTTATCCAACAATTCCTGCATCTGCAACTTTAGTTCCTTCAATTCAGACAATGCCATTCGGTAAGGAGCCTTAGAAATTGGCTCTGTCTCAAGTGCTAGCTCAATCACGAACTCTATCTCTCTCTCTCTCTCTCTCTCTCTCTCTCTCTGGTGGCAAACTTGGTAATTCTTTTGTGAATACATCTGGAAATTCTTGCACCACTGCGATGTCTTCCATCTTCAGCTCCTCAACTGTCCTTTCCACGACAGTTGCTGTGTAACTCGACAACCTTTGTCTAACAAACGGGTTGCTTCAAGTGATAAGATCAATGTAATCGAGGGTCTTTCTCGACTTCCAACAAACTCGAAACTTCCACCATCTAATGGGTTAAACTGAATTGCCTTACGATAATAGTCCATCTTAGCTCATTGCTTGGTGAGCTAGTCCATACCAATTATCAAATCAAAGTCATACATGGCTAGGACTAACAAGTCTATTTTCCTCTTTCGCTCACCAATCACTAACTTGCAACTAGAATAACCCAATGCAGACAACACCTTATCCTTTAATGGCGTAGATATGCTAACCACTAACTCCAGTAACTCAAGACTTAATCCTATTAGCTTAACAAATTGCTCGGCAATAAAATAGTGAGTTGCACCAGGGTCGAATAAAGCATAAGGCAACATGGTTGTTCAACGAAACCGTACTTGTAATCACGTCAGGCGCATCCTCTGCTTGACCTCTAGTGATGGCGTACACTGTTCCTTAAGCTAGAGGTCTGATCTGTCCACCCTATAGTGTGTAACCTTTGATCTGACCTATCTATGGTGGAGGCGGTAACTACGGTTGTTCTCTTGGTCGTCTAGGACAATTCTAGCCAAGTGACTCTGTTGGCCACATTCAAAACAAGCGCTCGTCCTTCGGGGGCACTGGTTCACACCATGTCGTCTTCTACAAAGGCGACACAGGCCATTCTGACTTGGCCTCGACTTTCCAACTCCACCATTCCCGTTAGGCGGAACTTGAAACCTTTCTCCAAACATGGGCCTCTTTCGTTGTTGGATCCCTTCCCTGCTTGAATTAAACCTCGATCCAGACGAGGCTGCTTGCTCATTCAGACTCCTCTCTAATAGTTGGGCTCGACGGTAAACTTCTCGATAATTTGTCAGATCCAACGATATCAAAGGTTGCTTCAGCTCAAGATTAAGGCCATTTCTAAACCTTCGAGCTTTTTCTTCTGGATCCTCAATTAACCTCGGAGCATACTAAGAAAGCTCTACGAACTTGACCCCATACTGGTCAACAGTCATCGCCCCTTGGCAAAGGCGCTGGAACTCTTCCATTTTATATTCTTGGGTGCTTCCTGAGAAGTACTGATCGTTGAACGCTCTAAGGAAGGTGTCCCACAATGGAACCACTCCTTCCGGGAATACTGCACATCTAGCGGTTCTCCACCAGGTATTAGCGTTACCTTGCAGTTGATAGACTGCCAGGACAACCTTCTCTACCTCAGTGCACATCAGCAGTGCAAAGGCTTTCTCGAGATCTTGAACCCATAGCGACACAGCTTCAGGATCTCCTGAACCATTGAACTTTGGCGGGTTCAATTTCAAAAAATGCTCCACCAGCTTATGAATCGGCCTTTCTCTCAATACCACTACATTCTCAGGCTGAGCTTCAGCGGGTGTAATGACAGGCGCGGCAGCAGGTGCAGCCTTAGCGGCGGTGGCAACGATAGCAGTAGCAGCGGCTGCAGCAATGACAGCTTGATTCTGGGCCTACTACCTTATCAGATCTCTCATAGCTTCGAGTGCCTGCATGATCCCTTCCATTCTAAGATCACTAGGGGCTACTACCCCAGCACCAACCAGAGGTGGTGCTATTTTATTTGCGTCGGCTTTAGCCTGCGCTCTACCTCGGCCTCCTCGGGTACTGACCCTTGTCGGCGTTCTACCCCGAGTCACGGGCTCGATGGTACACTTCTTAGGAGTCCTTTGCTCCTGATCAATCATCTTGCAGGATCCTTAGGGTAACTTGCTTTCCAATTCCACACCGAATTAGAATTTGAGTGATCCACACAACAAATAATTTTATCAACCAACTATCACAGACATGCACCAAAGCATGAACTTAAAGGCCTTAAAGGCCTTTCCTACAAACTATCCCAACGGCCATCGCACCTTATCACTCCAATCACTAACCATGCTCTAATACCACTTAAACGAAGATGTCACGCCCTGATCATCCGAGCGCGTGCCCATCCCTCCGCGATTGATTAATAGCGATGTCTTAGGACGCATCATCGACTCTTTCATTTTAATATGCATGCGGAAGCAGATAAACAATCCCTAGACAATAACACAATGGGATAGAAAAGCAGGGCCATCATTTTTCAAAACTAAACCACAACCACACTTATATATACATAGTAAACCATGCCATATATAATACAAGTTGGTCTATTTATAACGTCTACAAAACAGGGGGGTTTTCAAACAGTCACGTGTCCTCGTCCTCCTCTTCATCATCCTCCACGAGTTCACCTTCCTCTACATTCCAACTAGAGCCTTCAACAGATTGCACCGGGGACTCTAGTACTGCAAGAGCCAGGTCTACTGCATCTACGATCAAGCCTTGAGGAGGATTAGCTGTGCCCTTCCTAAAAGCAACCTCCGTAACGTACGTAAGAATCTCAGACTCCGGTATAGAACCCTCTCTCTAGCCATCTTGAGCCCGGGCGATACCATGACCAAGATCGATGGGGCACCTTATGGGTGAAACCCGCATCGACCCTGCATCAGACCTCACCAGCTCATAGTCCCAACCCATAAGGTCCTGATTCATCAGAATATAAGAAGTGTGCTCTATAACTTTCTTAAGTTGTTCGAAAAACTCAGGAGCTACCATCTAAGGACTTGAAATGTTATCCCACAACGGGGTGAGATGACGTCTCAACAAGTTCTACCCCTTAAGACCTAGCTAGGAAGAAAATACGCCTCAAGGGCTGCCTAAGCACAAACATAGGTCAAAGAACTTACCTTAACCTCAGTCTCTTCTTGCAAGTTAGTCTATCTCATAGATATATAAATCACATCAATTCAATCAAATCGAACTATCGATCAATTGACTCAGTCAATTACATTTCATCACGACTTCCCCCCGATCGGCCAAATCAATAATATCTAATACATCTGATCAAATCAAGAATGCTCCCTCTAAACTGACAAATAGATAGTATAGCTCACAAACTAAGCTGATAAATAGTATACTGCTAGCAATCTAAGCTAACATATCAGAGCTTGTAGGTTGATATAGTATACTAAAATGCTCCCTCTAAGATGATAGTAATATAGCTCGCAAACTAAGTTGATAAGGTATAGTGCTCGCAATCTAAGTTGGCATATCAGCGCCCTTAGGTTGATATAATATACTAGTACATTGCTTGCAATCTAAGCTGAGATATCGCCTGTAGGCTGATATAGTATACCATCCCAATCATATAACCAATTCATCATTTTTATCATACCCGATAAAAATAGCCGTGTGTGTGTATATGGTCGGCCTTAGCTAAAATACAATAATTTTCACCTTTGAACATCTCACTACTTCCCGGTAGTCCCAAAATAGATTTTTGGCTCAGAGACCGATGCCGGTAATTTTCTAATTAATTACCAAAATTATCAATTTTTGAGATAATTACCCTCTATCACAAATCACACTCAATTTGCAAGAATTAAAGCTCAATTAAATAAACAAATCACACCACCGTAATCAGCATAAAATTCTGGTCACCAGCTATCTCGGTCTAAATTTCGAAAAATAAATAAATAATTAAATAATTACGGAAAATAATAAATAAATGCCAATAAATGCAACTTAGGCTCGTAAAGCCCAATTGGAAGCTAAGACGGGCCTGGAAAATTACTGAACCACTCTAGCTAAATACTAGAGCTTGTCTAGGCTGTAACTACACTACTTTAACCACCTAACATGCAATAACAATTAATTAAATTGTTAATATAATCTAACTATCCACCTAAACCATGCTTAGTCTAAACTAATCAGCCCTTAAATGTCATTAACTTACTAAGCTAGGATTAATGAGTTAAACTCACTTGATCGACAAACCGCTTGGTTCAAAACGACGGGGACGCAGCGAGGGGCAAGAAACTTTAAAGCGGGACCAACTTTCGGGGTCCGGAAGAGGGCCAAAACGGGCCTAAACAGTGCTGGAAACCCACTGAATGCAACTTCTATTCGGGGTTGAGGAGGGCTGAAACAAGAGCTGGTTGTGGCGACAACGGGCTGAGATGGATCGAGGAGGCTGAATCGGGTCTAGGTGGTGGCAGAAGGAGCTCCATCGGGCTTCGGCAGTGGCTCAGGCATCCTTGGCAGCTTGCTAGAAGCGAGGACGAGGCGGAGACGACGCAGTTGGTCGGCGGTGAGGTGTGATGAGCTGGCGAGCGCGCGTGTGGAGGCAACGTCCCTAGCTCGGCGGTGGCTACAAAGTGTGTTGGAGAAATCTTTCCGTGATATTTTAAAGCCGACAAAACGTTTCTATTAGTCTAGTCTCTGGATATTTGCGGACCGACGTTTAAAGTCTCGAGGACTTTCGATCACCGACTCAGAACTCAAGACTCAAGACTTAAGACTCAAGGCTATTCTCATTGTGATCTTTTCGATCCAAAGGACGAAGGAAATCCAGAGCCGAAGTATATGGTCGAGGATTTAATCTTATCCTCCGGGAGAAGATCTCTTGGCTGGATAAATATAACGGATTCTTTTATTTCGTATCTAGATCAATTGAAGATCCGATGGTCGACGAAGTATTCTTGGAATGTTCTATTCTTGGAAACCAAGATCCTGATTGTATGTTGATCAAAAGCTGTACAGGAGCATCATTGGTTCACTTCTTTATCTTACCGCTTCTAGACTCGACATTTTGTTGAGTATTTGCATCTCGTGCTAGGTTTCAATCGATCCTAGAGAATCCCATCTCGGTCTGCGAAACGTATTATCAAATACGTTGCTTCATCTTCAAGCATCAGTCTTTGGTATCCTAAGAAGGGAGACTTTAATCTTATGGGATACTCAGATGCAGATTTGGTCGGTTGCAGAATCGATATAAAGAGCACTTCAGAACTTGCCAATTGCTTGGAAGCATAATAGTGTCTTGGTTTTCAAGGAAACAAAGCACTGTGGCTCTCTTAAGAACAGAAGCTGAGTACGTAGCTCTTGGTAGTTGCTGTTCGCAAATTCTATGGATAAAACAACAGCTACAAGACTTTGGAATTGAAGACTCATGCACAGAGATCAAATGTGACAATACCAGCGCAATCAATCTCACCAAAAATCCAATCCTTCACTCAAGAGCAAAGCATATAGAGATTCGACATCATTTCATCGAGAGATCATGTTCAAAATGGAGAAATCTCGATTCAATTTGTTGATTCAAAGAGTCAACTAGCAGATATATTCACAAAGCTTTTGGAGAAAAATCAATTTGACTTTATCCGTTCCCGGACTCAACATTTTGAAGCTTGAAGAAGTTAAAGTCTAAAGACTCTCCAACCTTCGACTCGTAAAGTTGATGATCGTCGACTCAAATCGTAGGACTCAAATCTCTCGGACTCGGACATTGACGTCTATAGGCGTAAGTTGTTATTATATTCAAACTCGAAAAGGTACGATCTTTCGTTCGGTTAATTTATAATTTCCGTAAAAACGGAAATTTGTCTTTTCAAAAAGGGTTAACCTCTATTTGGCGTTATTGATTTTAAAATGAGGTGTCCGTTCACTTTCCTTTGTACCGATTGATCTTTCCTTTTTAAAATGAGTTATATATATACGTTTTCACTTTCCAATCTTCAAAACCCTAAAAAGCATTCTCCTCCCAATCCGGTTTCTACTTCGTGTTCATATTCGAGAAAGTTGTCAAACTTTTCTTGGGAAAGCGAGTGAAGGAATCTTTCAGCGACAAAGAAGAATGTCTTCTTCGAGAAAATCATCAAGAATCGCGAATGGGGACCACAGAGAATGAAGAAGGGGCCTACCCACTTCGATCTCACCGAAGAGGAAGAATTATCGAGTCAAGAATGTAACCCAACTCACTCTCCACCACGTCATTCAACGCCATCTACCCCACAAGGTGCGAGTCAACATCGGGAGGAAGAAATAATCGAGGACGCAGACCCTGTAAGAGTCCAAAAACCCGCTTTTATTTACAAGCTCTATCGTTCGTTGAAAAGCATTGGGACTCCGCTGAATATCGTAGATGAATTTCTTAAGGATAAGAATTATGGGAATGAGTATATTTTTCTGCGGAAAATGGAGGATTTGGGAGTTGCTCCCAAAGGAAAGGCCGAGGAAGCACTTGCGAACATTCCGAGTGACCCTCGTGTACCGGGACGTAATCCGATTGATGGGAACGATGATGATAAGATGTTCCTTGAATTCCAACCTAGAATGGGTGTTGCAGCAAAGGTGAAGGGAAATCGATGGAATTGTTTAAATCAAAGGAGCAGGAGAATCTGTTTTCAAACCTGAAACGAGGGGTGATAAACCCTAGGAGTGTCGATTTCGATTTCTTGGATGTTGTTAATGTGAACTTAAGGGAGAAGTTCATTTTGCTACAACTGGAACGTTTTTGCACTGATACCACAGATGGTTATGCCCAACTGACTGCATATTTCTATTCGAATCTCAGTTTTATAGATGCAAATAGAATATCATTCAGTGTTCGAGATCAGGATTATGTGTTAGACGTGGACATGTTGGCGGACATCATTGGAGTTGAACGAGGACGTTATCAAACAATCAAAGTCTCGTTGCTCGTGCCTCATTGGAACTTGTGAAGGATAGAAATGTAGAAGGAAAAATCATCTATTCAAGGATGCGTGCCATCAATATCGTGCTTCACAAAATTGTGATCAATTGCATCAGCCCAAGTCTACATCAAAGACCGATGTGTCAAATTACGAGGCGAAATTGATGTGCGCGATCAACTCAGGGAAGAAGTTCTCTCTCCCTCACACTATTCTCTTTCACATGTACAGAGCAATGACGAAGGACAAGGGACAATTGCCTTACGCAAGTCTTGTGACTAAGATCTTCAGACACTTAAACATTGAGCGTCCACATACTCTTTGTGTTCGACCGTGCGACAAAATGGTGGTGGGTTTGCAAATGCTGATAAAAATGCGTCTGAAAGAACTTAGCAAGGAAATGGAGAAGTTCAAAGTGAAGACTCCGGTATCCTCTCGCTTAAAAGAGAAAAGGAAAGGAGGCCATTGGAGCCCCATCGAAAAAGAAGAAAAGAACTCTCATCTTGGAGGATGAAGATGAAGAGGATGAAGATCCCACTATCTCGTGCATTAACAAGAACCAGACGTTCTATTCTCCAATCGAGTAACATCGAAGAAACGAGAGAGAAGAAGAAGAGCAAGCCAAGAACAGAGAAGAAGAAGAGCAGCGAGAGAAGGAGAAAGAAGTTGAAGAAGAAGGAGAAGAAGAGCAAGAAAAGTCGTAGCTGAATGCGGAGAGAAGGGGAATCAAGATTCAGAAGAGCATGATCATCACTCTTCCCCTTTTGATGCCCTAGAGACAGGGGGAGTTGGCGAGCAAAGGTCCACACCTCATGCTGCCGATAGTTAAGGTCTAAGACAATCTCCAGCAGACCCATAAGATTTTCAGGCTTCTCAATTGCTCGAAGAAGGACACGATACATCGACATTAAATCGCAAGACTATACGAAGCGCCATCGTCTGCATTCACTCCATCCGAGAAAGCAAATGCAAGTACACACGGACGGACAATTCTGCAGATTTTCGTCGCATCATGGATATTCTTCTGGAAATGCGTGACCAAATCTATGCTCTGGACTGTGAAATTCAAACCATGAAGAAAGCTGGACAAGAATCTTCGGTTACCCTGGAGGACAACATGAAAGACCTCGCTCTACAACTTCAAGCCAATGCCAAAGGAGAGGAGGTAGCTCAACAAAGGGAAGACTTGAAGAGGCTAGAAGGCATAGTCCAGTCCATGGGAGATTTCCAGATCGTGCGCATTCCCAAGCGGACATGACTCATTTCTCACCTTTTTAATGATGACAAAAAGGGGAGAAGCAATTTGAACCAACTTACTTTCTTTGACTTTAAATTTGTTTTTGTGGTTGAATATGTTTGTTTTTGAGTATGACTTGAGTGAACTTGGGTGTGAACTTGAATTTGACTGAATTGGCTGTAGATTTTAATGCTTGACTGTTTGCATTTATATCAAGTGTTGTTATATGGTATTACTCATGAAAGACTAACCAATTTTCTGTGGATGCAGAGTCTGGTTGTTTTGTTAAATCTTTATGAGTTAGCCATATTGCTTGAGAAATGTTTTTGCAGGTCAAAGTTGTTCAAATCTACATGAAGTTTTATCACAATCAAAAAGGGGGAGATTGTTGGAGAAATCTTTCCAGGATATTTTAAAGCGACAAAACGTTTCTATCAGTCTAGTCTGGATATTTGCAGACCGACGTTTAAAGTCCGAAGACTTTCGATCACGCACTCGTAACTCAAGACTCAAGACTTAAGACTCAAGGCTATTCTCATTGACAGTCTTTCTGATCCAGTGACGAAGGAAATCTAGAGCCGAAGTATATGGCTGAGGATTTAATCTTATCCTCTGGAGAAGATCTCTTGGCTGGATAAATATAACGGATTCTTTTGTTTCGTATCTAGATCAATTGAAGATCCGATGGTTGACGAAGTATTCTTGGAATGTTCTATTCTTTGAAACCAAGATCCCGATTGTATGGGCGAACGGGATTAATGGGCTATCGTCAAGTTCTTTTTATAGATCGAATGATCTCCTTAATTGATTCCGTCCAACGGGTAGATTGGAGAAATTCCTTTGGTAAGTGCCAACGGTATGATGGCATAAAGGAGTATAAAAAGGAAGACGTTCTAGTTGTGAAAGTGTGTGATCGATAGAAAAATTCCAGAGTCTGAAGCACTTTGATTATTAGTCGATTCATTCTTAGCAAAATTGTATACACAGAGAGTGTTCATACTTGGTGATACCTTGAGCGAGTGTGGTAGATCATCTACACCTAGAAATCAAGGAAGATCAACACCGTAACATCTCTTTGTTCATAGTGGAATCCAGCCAGATTGGTTGTCAGTGCAGAAGAGTGGACGTAGGCTTGAATCAAGCCGAACCACTATAAACCGCGTGTTCAATTCTCTCTTCCTTTACTCAGTCTTACGATTGATTATTAATTGTTCTAAATTCTTTAATTGTCTAAGTACTGTGCAATTATCTAGAAAAATCCTTTGTGTACCTATTCAGCCCATTCTAGGCACTCGTACTAGCTATATCACAGTAATTGTTGGCTTCTGCTTCTCGATTTCTGAGCTTCAAACAGCAAGGGGGAGGGGGAGAATGAGGCTGCTTGACGAGTTGAGGGGGAGAGGGAGAAGGTGCCGCTTCACTAGCTTTTCTGTCTAGTCTCAGCTTTGTGTGGGTTTGCCATTATTTTCAAGAATGCCTTCTTGATAGACATTTACATTGCCTACACTTACGCCATGTTGATGGGAGTCACCGTCCTTGAAGGTTACCAAATTGTTTTGCGACCTTTTTCGGCATGGGCCATTGTGGTGATAAGCCATCACCAAAGAAACCTCCTTGGGTCAACAAGGCTATTGAAATTCTTAGCTGAAAGGTATATGAACCAGAAAAGGTGGTCGAACTCGGTCGACTCAACTTGTTGGATCGTCGCCTGTACGACGAGTGGACATGGTCCATTGGAAGAATCCTCAAACACCTGGGCAAAAAGAGATGACCTGGAGAAGGTATCGGATTCACTCTCGCGTAATGATCCCCAGCTCTCTCAAGGAATTGCTTGTGGTAGATATGGAAAAGCTCAACGTGATCAGAGGTCGAAAGCCCTTCACTGAATACGGCAAGCGGACGCTTGAAGCTTGGAAACTCAGCAGCGATGTGGGGTGGACAGAGGAAGCCCTTGAAGTGTTGGAAAGAAGCATCTCCACAATATTTGACAAGAGCATCATCGTTTGGCACATGGCAACAAATATCTGCCTGTTTTCAGAGCCCGACAATTCTCCGAACTGTAAAGGAAGCGAACTGCTGTCCAATTACATGATGTACCTTCTAGCACTGCACCCCCACGTGTTGTCCCTACTGAATACCATCGAATTGGATTGCGCTTGCGACATATTGAAGCTATCTCTCAGGTACAGAGATCACAATGAGGCCTTGGCGACATGGTCGTCAGAAGAGATCGTGCTTGAACCCATCCTGGATCAGAAGGGAACCATAATCAACAGGGAGTGGCACTCGCTGTTGGAAGCACAGAAATTGGCTGCGACACTGAAGGGCAAGGACAACAAGTGGCAGATTGTAAGCAGCATTTGGGTAGAGATGTTGTGCTACGCTGCATATAATTGTCAACTTCACTACCACACGAAGCTGCTGCGGCAAGGTGGAGAGCTTATAACTCATGTATGGCTACCCTTGATGCACCATACCGGCAAGTACACCCAGACTCCCAAGAACAAGCACACCGAAGAAACCAAAGGAAAGTCACAAAGTGAGTGGTGATCCTAGGATGGGTCATGTTCTGCACCCGATTCTAGTGTGTATGTGTCTTTTCTATTTTCCTTCTTGGTAAAGCGGTGCTTTCTCAGTTATATCACTATAATCGCATTCGGCTAAGAGACAAGTTTGACAACATTATTTCTAAACAACGAAAGCATATGTGATGTTAGCTTTAAAATCACATCAACAATCTTAAATATGATATCTAATTAACAAGCAACCACTTAATTTTTTTTTCATTTTCATTTATTTAAATGAAATCTAAAGTACGTGCAATGCATATAATACAACAATTCTAAAATGCAATGATGTACATAATAAGTCTATACTAAAATGACGTGCAACATGCAATATTACATACAAATTATATGTCACACAATTTTAACTAAATGACCTAACTATAATGGTAGGTAATAATTATGTAATTATACTAACGTGTCACACATTTCAGTTTAATGATCCTAAACATGCAATTACTAAATGATGTACGATGGGTGAATCTAATTCTACATGACATGCACACGATTTTTTTTTTGTATTTTATTTTTAATTAAAATTGTAATAAAAAGTACCAAATATTTAAACATGCAACTTAAATTAAGAAAAAGAAATTTAATTTATCCTAAGCAATGTCTTTGTATTTTTGTATTTTGAAAATTCAGAATAGACAATTACCTAATTTAGACATGCAATTTAATCTAAAACAGGTAGTGCTATTATCGAATCAAATTCTATCTAAATTTTTTTGGAATTTTTATGGAAACAATCAAACAATAGATAATTACTCAATCAAATAATGCGATTAGCAAAACTCGTCTTATTCATTTAAACTTGGAAATCGAATAAACTAGTGATCATATCTAAGTAGTTAAGAATATTGATGGAAAGTTATCTATTTAAATTTGGAAACAAGTAAATCAATGATTGTATCTAAATAGTTATGGATAGGATGGAAGCTTTTCCATATCATCAGGAATGTATCTCATAGCTAGACATTAGATAGCCATCCAAACACGTTGTCAAGTTAGGAAAATTTCTTTAGGTGATTTATTAGGATTTTCTGGATATGCATATTTAATTGTATATCAATCACTATGAAGAGGAATTCAAATACTTTAAATCAATTAAATATAAAATAGTAACCTAATTTGAGGATTAATCTTCCAGGTTTGAACTTGACTTGATCAGTCCAAAATCGTGATCACAGGGCTCGATGGCCTGGCCGCTCATGGGTTAGAACCACAGCGGCGGCGACTCTAGGTTATGATGGACGTCGGGTCACAGACGGCGACCCGCGATGGGTTTCTCGGTGTGGTCTCATTGTGGATGAATGACTGTGTTGACCGATGAATACGTGGAGATTCCCCGCTTCCTCATGAATCTGTACGTGCCAAGAGGAATATCCAACGTACGCGATTGTCACCTTCCTTTTCCCTCAAGCGCTTCTTTTGCTGAATGGTCTTTGAGTGAACCTCCTTGAAGCTACTTCAAAATCACGACAGTTTCAATTGCCACCAACAATATTTTTTTTGCACGCGTTCTTATTCTTGTCTTCAATAACCGCGTGTCTGATTTCTTCGATGACCAAGCCTCTTGTGAACGTTCTTGATTGGATTCCTAACCACGGATTATTGATGGATACTTGGGCGTCAAATTGGCACTGCCTACGGAACACTGAAATTGAAGAGCACCGGGAGAGCAGCACGCCCAGGAGGGCAACGCCCAGAGAATAACACGTTTAAGAGAGCTTTTTGCGGGGGAAGAGAGCGCTCCGTAATTTTCGTACTCAATCGTCTCTGCTTTGCTCTCGTTCTCGTGCCACCTCCCTTTTTTAATGCGTCTCGGTGCTCGCTGGACTTGGATGATAGTCGCCACGAAATCTTTGTCTCGCCGAGCAGAGATTGACTTTGCTGTGGATTGCTCGCTGGACTGAGACCTTGCTGGCTGGGTTGTTGGAGGGGAGCTCGGTGATGGCACAAAGTTGCAGTCGAAGGTTGCAAAGCTGATTGCAAGGAAGATGTTATTTATATTGTGTGATCCCACATTTTCGGATCCACATTTTCTCTTTAAAGGGGCGGTTATTTCACATGTAATTTTTCCACGTTTAGTATCTTTTCGTGGTAACCGCCCATTTGGTAACCGTTTTGATGGGTGACGGTATATAAAAGGAACGATTGTTCATTTCTAACGGGGTAATCACAAGATCTAACACAAACCCTCTCATTTTGGAATATACCATCATTATGTGAGGGTATTGGGTTAATAGAGTATGCCCGATATTTCACTGAATTTTTGGGATTTTCCGACGAACGTGAATACGAATAATGGTTGGAGGTTTGTCTATAATCGATCATGTTTTCCGCATTTGATTTTTATCTCTAACATTTGGTGCCAGAGCATGTTTAGTGCCTCTACCTTGTTTTTTGTCAACTTTTGGTGTTTTTTTCGGCCTTTTGAAGATGAACAGTAATTCAGATTTTTGAGGTCAAGAGAGAAGCTCGCTGATTCCGGGCAAATTTCGGCGACCCACTGCTTGACTTCGGACCGGTACGGTTGCACTGCCACGAGGAGGATTAGCCATGAGTTATTTTGGCATATCGGTGTTCGCCGAAGGCTAATCGGGCAGCGGAAGTCATGGTGGTTAAGGTTTTGGGTTTGGGGAAATTTTCGTGGTGAAAGCAGACCAATAAGACAAAGAAAGGTGCCAAAAGAAGTACAAAAATATATGTATATATATATATATATATATATATATATACATATATTTGATGACCTAGGAAAGCCCCGTACGCCGATAGCGCGGCGGAGTAAACCCTGGGGAGGCACGTGAGTCACCACAACCCCTCGTGCCTTGGGTAAGTCACCCTTGCGACGCTCGGGAATCGAACTCCTCCCCTTGCGTTAGGGGGAGAAGCTCGCCACCAACAGCGTCACCCGGGCGGGTGGTAGAAGTACAGAAATATTAGAAATCATACAAACGGATATTTATAGTCTGAATATGGACCCGTGTGGTTAGAAATATTTCATCTCTTTCATAGATAATTACTCATATTATATGTATCTCTACTTGATTCATAATAATTTAAGGTGGAAGTAGAGAAACAATGTAGCAAACAAATTTAGATTGTGAGATCAGATAGAGGTGGAGAATTCTATATGGACAAGTACCTAGTATATTTGCAAAATTTCTTCAAGAGCATGGGATAGTTGCCTAATATACTATGCCTGGTTCTCCGGACCAAAACGATATAACGGAAATAAGAAACCGAATCTTATTGGACATGGTGTGGAGTATGCTTAGCGGCTCCAAACTTCCTAAATCCTTGTGGACTGAAGCACTTAAGACGGTAGTGTATATATTAAATCAAGTTCCGACCAAGACTGTCCTAAAGACACCTTTTGAGTTATTTAAAGGTTGGAAACTGAGTTTACAACATGTACGAGTTTGGAGATGTCCGTCTGAAGTGAGAGTTTACAATCCACAAGAAAAGAAGTTGGACCCAAGGACCACAAGTGGGTATTTCATTAGATATACCGAAAGGTCCAAGGAATACAGATTTTATTGTCCATCCCACACCACTAGAATTGTGGAATCAAGAAATGCTAAATTTCTTGAAAATGACTTGATTAGTGGGAACGATCAATCAAAGGACCTTGTTCCTAATAATGATCATTGAGATACTCAACTTTCCATCTCAAGTTTAAGGTTGGTTGTTGCTCATAATGCCCCATCAGTTCAGCCGGCTGTTGAACAACCAATCATTGAAGTTCTACAACCCGCCGATATTGATCTAGTAGATCCAGTTGTTCAGCAATTACGAGACTTTGTTGAACAAACCCGTTGAGCAACACACTTCTTATGAAAATGTTGATGCAACCTTGAGAATATCTGTTAGAATAAGGAAATCGGCAATTCCTAGTGATTATATTGTGTATTTACAAGAATTTGACTACAATGTTGAAACCGAGAATGATCCTGAAACATTTTCACAAGCCATGGACAGTGATAAATCCAATTTGTGGTACATTGCCATGAAAAAGAGATGAGTTCTATGGTATCTAACGAAGTCCGGGATATGGTTGAGCTGCCGATGGTGTAAATGCCATTTGTTGTAAATGAGTCTTCAAAACTAAGAAGGATTCATTGGGTAACATTAAAAGATATAAAGCTAGACTCGTTGCCAAATGATTTACTCAAAAGAAAGGAATCGATTACACGAAGACTTTTTCTCCCGTATCTAAGAAAGATTCTCTTCGCATTGTTTTGGTATTAATTGCTCATTTTGATATGGAATTACATTAGATGGATGTGAAAATGATGTTCCTCAATGGAAAACTAGAGGAGGAATTTTATATGAAACAACTTGAAGGATTCTCCTCTAGTAAAAGTGAGCAATTAGTGTGCAAGTTTAAGAAATCTACATATAGCTTGAAACAAGCATCTCGCCAATGGTACTTAAGGTTCCATGATGTCATCTCTTCATTCGGTTTTGTAGAGAATGTCATGGATCAAATACCAGAAGGTTAGTGGGAGCAAAATTTGTTTCCTTATGCTATATGTGGATGATATTCTACTTGCAACCAATAATAAAGGGTTGTTATATGAAGTGAAACAATTTCACTTTAAGAGTTTTGACATGAAGGATATGGGTGAGGTATCTTATGTCATTGGCATTAAGATCCATAGAGATAGACCTCGATGAATTTTAGGATTATCTCAAGAAACCTATATCAATAAGGTTCTAGAGAGATTTCGGATGAAAGATTGTTCACCAAATATAGCACCAATTGTGAAGGGTGATAGATTCAATTTGAACCAATGCCCGAAGAATGATCTAGAAAGGGAACAAATGAATAACATTCAATATGCTTCTATTGTCGGAAGCTTGATGTATGCTCAGATTTGCACACGACCTGACATCGCTTTTGCTATGGGAATGTTGAGAAGATATTAGAGTAATCCAAGTATGGACCACTTCGGAGAGTTGCAAAGAAAGTGATGAGATACCTTCAAAGTACTAAATGGTACATGTTTATGTATAGACGGACTGACAACTTGGAAGTAGTCGTTATTCGGATGCAGACTTCGCGGACTACGTTGATTCACGAAAATCAATATTTGGATACATGTTTATGTTAGCTGGTGGAGCTGTATCATGTAGAAGTGCGAAACAAACTTTGACTGTTACTTGTACTATGGAGGCTGAGTTCGTTTCTTATTTTGAGGTTACCTCGCATAATGTATGGTTGAAGAGTTTTATTACTGGGCTTATAATTGTTGATTCTATTTATAGGCCATTAAGAATATATTGTGACAATTCAGCTACGATTTTTATGGCAAAAATGCCAAAAGTGGCAGTCGAAGTAAGCATATCGACATTAAGTATTTAACCATAAGGGAACGTATTAAGGAGAATAAAGTAGTTATAGAACATGTTAACACTGAATTGATGATAGCTAATCTTTTAACTAAAAGCATGCCACCGATGAAATATAAGGATCATATAACTAGTATGGGAATAGGTGCCATAATGTGATTTGTCATCTTATGGATGATTTTTCTGTTGTTTGAAACTCTTATTCTATTGTAATGTTGATTCTTCATTTTTGGTATACACAATTTGTTGTTTATTTATGAGAATAACATTTATCCTTGGTTCTGGAATAAACATAGGGCTTATTCATTAAGATGTGTTGTCACATATATGCTGACATTAAAGAAATAAGATGCATTGTGATACATGGAAGATATTAGTCACTCTTAGAGGACATGTCCCCATGATCCATGTGTTTTGTTTCTTTTCTTTAAGCATAAAGCTTTTCGTGGATTTAGTTGGATAATCCGTATGATGAAAATGATGGGATCGAGTGGGAGAACGTTATTTATATTGTGTGGTCCCACATTTTCCGACCAACATTTTTTTTTTTTAAAGTGGCAATTATTTCACATGTAATTTTTCCACATTTTGTACATTTTTGTGACAACCACCCATTTGGTAATCATTTTGATCGGAGACGGTATATAAAAAGGAACGATCGTTTATTTCTAATGGGGTAATCATCAACTACCGCAAACCCTCTCATTTTGGAATACACCATCGTACGCAATGGTATTGAGTTAGTAGAGTGTGCTCGATATTTCGTTGAATTTTTGGGATTTTCTGATGAACGTGAATACGAATAATGGTTGGAGGTTGTCTATAATCGATCATGTTTTTCCGCATTTGATTTTCATCTCTAACATTATGTTATTTATATTGTGTGATCCCACATTTTCAGACCCACATTTTCTCTTTAAAGTGGCAGTTATTTCACGTGTTTTTTTTTTTTTTTTTTTTTTACGTTTTGTACCTCTTCGCGACAACTACTCATTTGGTAACAATTTTGATGGGAGACGGTATATAAAAGGAACAATCATTCATTTCTAACGGGTAATCACAAGGTCTAACGTAAACCTTCCCATTTTGGAATACACCATCAATAGTAGTGTGTGCCCGATATTTCGCTGAATTTTCGGGACTTTCTGATGAATATGAATACGAACAATGGCTGGAGGTTTGTCTATAATCGATCCTATTTTTTTGCATTTGAGTTTTACTTCTAACATTTGGTATCAGAGCATATTTAGTGCCTCTACCTTGTTTTTTGTTTTTTTGTGTGTGTGTATTTTTGGGGCCTTTTGAAGATGAACAGTAATTCGGATCTTTGAGACCAAGAGAGAAACTCGTCGATTTTGGGCAAATTTCGGCCACCCACCCCTCGACTTCAGACTGGTACAGTCACATCACCATGAGGAAGAATGGCCATAAGTTATTTCGGCATATTAGTGTTTGCTAGAGGCTAATTAGGCGGCGGAAGTTGCGATAGTTAAGGGTTTGCGTTTTGGGAAAATTTCATTTGATTTGGGCCAACTTCTTGCTCATTTTCACTGAAACTTGGACCCATGTGGTCGTGCTGGCATAGTCTCCAAAACCCATTTTTTATTTTGGTCTAAGATAGGTTGTCGGAGAAGAAACAATGGCGAAATCATGGTGGAAAATGGTGAGAGGGCTTCTGCCCGCACGGAGGAAGAAGTGCGTGGGGCCACGTGTGTGGAACTACAGGTGTGTGGGATCCACGCATTAGGCACATGCCATCCACGCTCCTGCTATCACGCCCGATCCTTGATTGCGTGCCCATCTCTCACCTGGTCGATTAATAGTGACATCCTGGGACGCATCATCGACCCTTTTTATTTTTAATACACATGCGGAAGTAGAAAATAATCCCCAGACAATAAAATATTGGGATAGAAAAGTGGGCCATAATTTTCGCAACATGAAAATATATAACCACACTTTTATACAAGGCAAACTATAGTATCATACAATACTATTCACAAGTCTGATCTATTATATATTCGATCAAAACCCAAAGTTTGCAAAATAGGATGGGATCTCAATTCTCATCCGGGTCGTACTCAGGATCCTCCTCAAGGTCATCTTCCTCTGACTCCTCTTCACTAAGCTCGTTTTCTTCCAGCTCCTGTTCTTCTTTTGGTTCGTCCTCGAGCTCTTCTTCTTTTGGCTCCTCATCGGGGCATCCAACAAGTTGTCCTCCTCCGGTCCCTTCTCCTCGGGCTCTTCTACCTTTGGCCATTCCCACTCCTAATTCTCCTCCTATCCCTCCTTTTGTTCGACTATCTCCCCTTCTTCTGGCATGCTCCAGTTGGATCCCGCTACTGAGTATACAAGTGACTCAGGATTGCTCTCGAGTTTCGAGTCCTTTGCATCCACTATTGACCCATCCTTGTGATCGGTTGTTCCTTTCCCAAATGCCTCCTCTAGGACAAACATAGGCACATCAGTCTCAAGCATGGGGCCCACTCTTCGCCCATAATGGTACTCACGATACCATGATCGATACTTAATGAGGCCTTAGGGCATCTGTTCCCACGTCAACCCAGATGGTCAACGAACCAGGACATACTCCGGTCCTTCAAGATGAGGATGAATCGAGAAGTGGGTCTCCGTCTCCGTGACTTCCACTGGAACACCAAAATGCTTAGGAGGATGAGGAGGTGGGGGTGCTACCATCTAGGAGCTCGAAATGGTTATACAATAACCATTGAGACCACGTTTCAGCAAGTTCTATTCCCTAAGACTCGATTAGTAAACCAATACGCTAACAGAGCTGCCTATGCACACACGGGTCAGAGGACTTATCTTGGCCTTAGATTCTACCTGCATATTAGCACAGTTCAATAGGCACCCAAGTAATCACATCATAGATCGATATCTCGATCAATCGACCTAGTCGATTACATGTCAGTCGGACAATCTCTAGGTCATTTCACTCCTCACTATATAACCTCCAATAGTACACTTAGTCACAGAGCCACATTAATGCTCTCGGGCATCGTTTTCGCCAAGGTGACGTATACAATAGACAGTTACGTACGTTCTTTAAGGCGCCATTTTCGCCAGTAACATCCTTAATCACAGAACCACATATGTCTGTAAATCATGTACATTCTCTCTCTCTGGCACTATTTTCACCAACGTGATGTATACAATAGATAGTTACATGCATTCTTTAAGGCACCATTTTTGCTCGTGATAAACTTAATCACTTAACCACGTATGTCCATAATGATGTATGTACTAGACCGTTACGTGCGTTCTTTAAGGCACCATTTTCACTAGTGATATCCTTAATCACTGAACCAGGTAGGAACATAACATCGTACTTGATTGGTCTTAGTCAAGAGTATTCCCATTTCGCTCTTACAATTCTCTCTACTTTAGCCCATCAAAGCATTATTGGCACTAAATAATTATACTCGGCCATCTACCAATCAATCACTCAATTTCCATTCAATTTAGAATAAATTCTTGAAATATCATAAACAATTCAATTCAACACAACGTAGAGCTCAAATAAATAAATGAACTGCCCCACGACAATTGGCATAAAATTTTGGTCGTCGGCTATCCCAGCCTTATTTCCGAGAAATAAATAAATAATTAAATTAATTTCGAAAATTAATAATTAAATACTAAAAATCCAATTTAGGCCCGAAATGCCTAATTGAAGCCCGAGACGAGTTGGGAAAAATCCCGAGATGCATTCAATAAATAATATAGCTATCCTCTAGCTAATTACACTGGTCAAATGCCTAACATGCATCATAACTAATTAATAATGACTAATCTACTATAATCTAACCACCTAATCCTACTTAATAAAAATTAATCAACCCTTAAGCATAATTAACAAACTAATCAAGGATTAGTGAGCTAAACTCACCGGAATAATGCGCGAGTCGGATCAAACCATGGGGAACGCTTTTCTCCAAAGCGGGCCTAGGAACCGAGGCCTGAAATACCTCAAAATGAGTCAAAGAGGTGGCTGTAAACCCACTCCTCAACTCTCTGCTCTTGCTGCAAAATAGAAGGGAAATGAGCTGGGTTGGCGAGACGGAGCGGACGGTGGACTGGTGGAGGTCGAATGGCCAATGGTGGGACTCCGGAGTGGCTGAACGGTCTTCAACATGGGCTGAGGGGTTGTTGGATGGTGGCTAAGCAGGTGGAGAGGCGCGGCTAGTAGCGACTGCAAGCGCGCGTGCGGGAAAGGCGACCGGTGATGGTGGCTGCGTGTGACGGCAGTCCAAGCGGCGATGGCTACTGCTCCTTCTTCCTTCGGTGCTGCGCGTCGCACAAAATGGGGAAGGAGAGAGGAAGTGTCACTGGTTGAAGAGAGAGGGAGAGATGGAGGGGCCGTTTGCCTTTAATTTCCAAAAAAATATCTTCTAAAACCACTATTGGCCAAGTATAATCCCTTGGCCTCCATTGAACCACCCAAGCACTCCCCCAAACCTTTGAAGTAGTCCAATTTAGCTAGGCCTGGGGGTTACGAATTTGGCTTAAATCCCTCTCAATTAGATATCATTCCTCACTTGATTCAATCTCATTTGGCCTTCAAAATTTAATTGGCACCTCAATGCCTCTATTGATAATTTTCCTTGCTGAAGAATCCATCTCGTTTCTCAATTTTGCCATCACAAACAATTCCCGGCCTTTTCTCGCACAAAACGGTCCTAAACCGACTTTTTCCTAAAAAGTCTTGGTTGTCGAATAATCTTCCGAGACTGAGTCATGGGTCCTAGAATTTATTGTGACATCAAAGAATCTTTAATTTCTGAAATCAGACTTGAATTGGCAGTTAATTTCCATTTGGTGCGTTTTTAGCGTGACTTAAACTACCGAGTAGTTTTCAGAACTTTTTTAGGCAAATGACTTGTGGTCGATTTTCTTCAAGCCACAATGAACCCACTCGACATATTGGCGACTCTTGATTGTCGTAAAATCTCGATGATTCAAATTCGGACACAGGATACCAAAACGATAGTAAAATCATATTAGTGTCGGTCGACGAGAATTTTCCAATTTAGTGGAGTCACCCACGATCGGCCACACATCTTAGTCGAACAGACCTATCTCTGTTCTCAAATTAATTTTTAACTGTGACGTAATGGCCTCTAAAGATAAGCACAGTCGAGAAGCCGATTCTTGGTCGAAGTCTCAAGTCTATTTGCTTTAAAGTCCTTAATAGCTTTCCTAGATAATCTAGTTATCTCAAGAGTGATCAGCTCTAAGAATAGCCTTATAGGCGCGTCAATAAAATAACCGATTAATTCAATAAAAAACAGGGTTGAAAAACTGGGATGTCGCACCCGTAGGTAAGCGGGTGTGGGCATGTGGCCTGCATGTGCCCTGCAATTATTGTGTGGGCACGTGCAGCACACGTGCTTGAACCACCGCATGTAGTTTGCGCGCGTGGGTGCCACACGCCAGCGTTCCGCGCACGTGGATCCCACGTGCTTCTTCATCCACACGAGCAAAAGCCCTCTCGCTTTTTTTTTTTTTTGCCGTTTTCTGCCCCGATTTCACCGCCATTTCTTCTTTGGCAGCCTATCTTAGACCGAAATAAATAATGGGTTTTGGAGACCATGCTGGCATGACCACATGGGTCCAAGTTTTGGCAAAAATGAGCAAGAAATTGGCCCAAGTCAAACGAAAATGTTCCAAAATGCAAATCCTTAACTATCACGACTTCGCCACCCGATTAGCCTCTAACGAACACTGAAATGCCGAAATAAGTCATGGCTATTCTTCCTCATGGCAATGTGACTGTACCAGTCTGAAATTGAGGGGTGGGTGGTTGAAATTTGCCCTGAATTGGAGAGTTTCTCTCTTGGCCTCAAAGATCCGAATTACTGTTCATATTCAAAAGGCCCAAAAAATACACAAAAAAAAAAACAAAAAACAAGGCAGAGGCATTAAACATGCTTTGATACTAAATGTTAGAAGTAAAAATAAAATGTTGAAAAAATAGGATCGATCATAGATAAACCTCCTACCATTGTTTTTTTTTTTTGGTAAAACCTCAAACCATTGTTCGTATTCACGTTCGTCAGAAAGTTTTGAAAATTCAGCAAACTATTGAGCATACACTATTAACCTAATTCTCTCACGTACTGATGGTGTATTAAAAAATGGAAGGGTTTGCGTTAGACCTTGTGATTACCCCGTTAGAAATGAATGATCGTTCCTTTTATATACTGTCTCCCATCAAAATGGTTACCAAATGAGTGGTTGTCACGAAGATGTTCAAAATGTGGAAAAATTACATGTCAAATAACCATCACTTTAAAGAGAAAATATGGGTTCAAAAATGTGGGATCACACAATATAAATAACATTCTCCCACTTGATCCCATTATTTTCATCATATGAATTATCCAACCATATCCACGAAAACCTTTATGCTTAAAGAAAAGAAACAAAACACATGGATCATGGCGACATATCCTCTAAGAGTGAGTAATATCTTCCATGTATCACAATGCATCTTATTTCTTTAATGTCAGCCTATATGTGACAACACATCTTAACGAATAAACCCTAACAATAAAATAATAGTTTCATACAACAAAAAAAAAAATTGTCCATATGACGACAAATCACATGATGAGACCTATTACCATACTAGTTATATGATTCTTATATTTCATCGGTGGCATGCCTTTAATTAAAGGATTAGTTATCATCAATTCAATGCTAATGTATTTTATGACCACTTTATTCTCCTTAACACGTTCTCTTATGGCTAAATACTTGATGTCAATATGCTTACTTCGATTGCCACTTTTCGCATTTTTAGCCATAAAAATCGCAACTGAATTATCACAATATAATCTTAATGGCCTAGAAATAGAATAAACAATTCTAAGCCTAGTAATGAAATTCTTCAACCATACACCATGCGAGGTAGCCTCAAAACAAGAAACAAACTCAGCCTCCATAGTGGAAGTAGTAGTCAAAGTTTGTTTCGCACTTCTTCATGATATGACTCCGCCAGCTAACATAAAAATGTATCAAGATGTTGATTTTCATGAATCAACGCAGCCAACGAAGTCTACATCCGAATAACCGACTACTTCCAAGTTGTCGATCTATTTATACATAAGTATGTACCATTTGGTACATTGAAGGTATCTCATTACTTTCTTTGTAACTCTCCAGTGGTCTATACTTGGATTACTCTCATATCTTCCCAATATTCACATAGTAAAAGCGATGTTAAGTCGAGTGCAGACCTAAGCATACATCAAGCGTTTTACAGCAAAAGCGTATAGAATGTTATTCAATATTTTTCTTTCTAGATAGTTCTTGTGCATTGGTTCAAATTGAACTGTCACCTTTCATAATGGGTGCTATACTTGGTGAACAATCTTTCATCCGAAATCTTTCTAGAACCTTATTGATATAGGTTTATTGAGATAGTCCTAAAATTCATCGAGGTCAATCTTTATGGATCTTTAATGCCAATGACATAAGATGCCTCACTCATATCCTTCATGTCAAAATTCTTAGAGAGAAATTGTTTCACTTCATATAGTAACCCCTTATCATTAGTTGCAAGGAGAATATCATCCACATATAGCACAAGGAAAGAAATTTTGCTCCAACTAATCTTTTGATATATACATTGATCCATGACATTCTCTACAAAATTAAATGAATATATGATATCATGGAACTGTAAGTACCATTGGCGGGATGTTTGTTTCAAGCCATATATAGATTTCTTAAGCTTGCACACCAATTGCTCATTAGAGGAGAATCCTTCGGGTTGTTTCATGTAAACCTCCTCCTCTAGTTGTCTATTGAGGAATGCAGTTTTCACATCCATCCGATATAATTCTGTATCAAAATGGGCAACCAATGCCAAAATAATAGCAAGATAATCATTCTTAGATACAGAGAAAAGTCTCCGTATAATCGATTCATTCCTTTTGAGTGAATCCTTTGACAACGAGTTTAGCTTTATATTTTTCAATATTACCCAATAAATCATTCTTAGTTTTGAAGACCCATTTACAATCAATGGTCTTCGCACCATTAGACAACTTAACCAAATCTCAGACTTCGTTAAATGCCATAGAACTCATCTCTTTTTTCATGGCATTGTACCACAAATTGGAATTATCATTGTCCATGGCTTGTGAAAATGTTTCAGAATCATTCTCAACTCTAATATTGTAGTCAGATTCTTGTAAATACATAGTATAATCACTAGAAATTGCCGATTTCCTTATTCTAGCAGATCTTCTCAATGCTACATCAACATTCTCTTGAGGAGCGTGTTGTTCAACCGGTTGTTCAACAGTTTCTAGTAATTGCCGAACAAATGGATCTACTATATCAATATTAGCAGGTTGTGAAACTTCAATAATTGGTTGTTTAACAGCCGGAACCGATGGGGCATTATGAGCAACAACCAACCTTAAACTTGAGGTGGAAGGTTGAGTGTCTGAATGATCTTTATTAGAAATAAGGTCCTTTGATCGGTTGCTCCCACTAATCCAGTAATTTTCAAGAAATTTTTAGCGTTTCTTGATTCCATGATCCTAGTGGTGTGGGATGGACAATAAAACCTATATCCCTTGGACCTTTTGGCATATTCAATGAAATACCCACTTATGGTCCTTGAGTCCAACTTCTTTTCTTGTGGATTGTAAACTCTTACTTCAAACGGGCATTCCCAAACATGTACATGTTACAAACTCAATTTCCAAAATTTAAATAACTCAAAAGGTGTCTTTGGGACAGCTTTTGTTGGAACTTGGTTTAATATGTACACCGTCGTCTTAAGTGCTTCAGTTCACAAGGACTTAGGAAGTTTGGAGCCGATAAGCATACCCCGCACCATGTCCAATAATGTTTGGTTTCTTCTTTCTGCTACACCGTTTTGGTTCGGAGAATCAGGCATAGTATATTAGGCAACTATTTCATGCTCTTGGAGAAACTTTACAAATGGACTAAGTGCTTGTCCATCTTCAAAGTGTATCGACCATAGAATTTTCCACCTCTATTTGATCTCACGATCTTAATTTGTTTGCCATATTGTTTCTCTACTTTCGCCTTAAATACCTTAAAGGCATCTAACGCTTCATGCTTATTATGAATCAACTAGAGATATATGTAATGTGAGTAATAATCTATGAAAGGGATGGAGTATTTCTGACCACATGAGTCCAAATCTAGGCTACAAATATCCATATGTACGATTTCTAATATTTATGTACTTCTATTGACACATTTCTTCGTCTTGTTAGTTTGCTTTCCCTTTATGCAGTCCATACAAGTATCACAATTAGTAAAATCTAAAGTACCGACTACTCTATTATTTACCAATTGCTTAATTCTTTCTATGGAGATATGTCACAATTTCTGGTGCCACAACATAGAGGAATCTTCTTTCACAATATATCATTTTATATTAACATTATTTTGAACACGTATCGCATTATAATAGACATTGTCTTGTAAATCAATTCGGACAAGACCATCGACAAAGTACCATTCCAACAATTTCATAATTAAATGATAAACCAAAGCTTAAATTTGAAAAGTTAAAAGAGTAACCCAAAGGTACAAGTCTTGAAACTGAAATTAAGTTTCTAGAGAAACTAGGAACATAAAATGTCCTTTTCCAAATTCAAAACAAAGCTACTATTGAGAACTAGTCTACATGTTCCAATAGCTTTCACATGCAAACGTATTTTATTTCCTGAATAAATACTTTGTTCACTTCCCACTAGCTTCCCGTGGTTTTGAAAACTCGCAAGGAATTTGAAATGTGGATTGTAGATCCAGAATCAATCTACCAAGTGTTGTGACTCACATCAACCATATTAGATTCATAACAAACACAAGAGGTTGAATTACCTTTCTTCTCGAGTCAAGCCTTAAATCTAACGCAATCCTTCCTTATATGTCCATTCTTTTTACAGAAGAAACATTTGGATTCTTTCTTAATGTCAGCTTGGGGAGGTATCTTACCTTTTCCTTTATGCTTGCCATGGTCCTTATTCTTTCCTTGTGTTGCCAAATGAGTACTTTCTCTCAATTCCATAATAAGTCTTTCTTCCTCTTGAACACGAATGATCATGAGTTTATCAATTGACCATTTATTCTTATATGTGTTGTAAGAGATCTTGAAAGGTGCATACTGTTGTGGGAGAGTGTTCAAAATATAATACACAAGAAATGATTCAGATATCTCAATCTCAAGGTTTTTAAGTTGAGCCGCAATGTCCCTTATTTGTATGATGTGCTCACACACACCTCTGACACTAGGGAGCTTCAATGATGAAAACTTCATAATTAGGGTCATGGCATACGCTTTCTCTGAAGTTTCAAACTGCACATCATTGGCCTCCAATAAAACCTTAGCATTGCTACACTGAGCAATTGAACCACGAATATTAAGAGATATTTTAGCTCTTATAAACATCGCACTAACGTGGTTGGACCACTCCCATTGATTATAAAGGACTCTCTCAGCTATCGTGCTCGAATTAGTAGGAGCATGTGGTTCGTCTTTCCTTATAGTATAGTCAATGTCCATCCACCCAAATTGAAGAAGAGCTAACTCCTTCCAACTTTATAGTTCTAATCATTCAGTATAGGAATATCGCACTTAAATTTAGAGAAATTCACAAGTTGCAAAATTGTGTATCAAATAATCATGCTTATGTCACAAAATTTGAGGCAAATATACATAAAATCATGTTTTACCAATGTAAACATGTCACGAATATGAATCACATAACATAAAAATTGCCTGTGGGCTAAGTTTTTAATTTAGATAGATTCATAATTACATAATGAAGAAACTACTATATTATATACATTTTCTGTATCCTTGTGGGTAAATTAAGAAAAATAATATCCTAATTAATCATATTAATATAATGAAAATTCATGTGGGATAAAATTCATCATATTAATATAATTAATTACAATCAATGTCCATTTCTAAATATGATCCAAGGGCTCTTAATATATAATTTAATTAATTAAAGATGCTGTGGCTACTCTCTAATTAATTAAATATATGGATCATTGACATTTAATTTTATGAATAAAATATTCATAAAAATGCATGAAAGGACAAAATAGTAAATAAATGCTCCAAGGGGCAGTACAATAATAACGTGAAAAGAGAGGGGCAAAAGAGTGAAAAAGGAGCTGCGGCACGTCAGGCGCATGCCATCCACATACTGCGGGCTGCAGGTGCGGGCATGTGGCCCACATGCGCTCGGCAGTCGCTGCGTCACACACCCCTAAACCGCCGTAGGTAGTTTGTGCGCGTGGGTGCCACGTACCAGCAGTTCCACATTTGTGGATCCCACGCGCGCGGGTGCAGGTTGAAGCACGAGAGCAAAATCACCAAGGAAGGAAAGGACTACCTTTTTTTCACTTTTCTCTTTCTAGCATGTGCATATGTTGTCCCAAGTTCTTCTTTAGCGCTTTCTCTATGCGGAAAATGTCTTTGTGAGTCGCGGAACCTACAAAGAAAGAACCCCCTTTTGTCCCTTTTTCCTTCTTCCTGTCGAAGACCCTAATGTGGCCATAGGCGCCCGTGTATTCTATGAAGCCCCCGACTATTACTCCTCTCTCTATCCAGTGGCCGTTTATTCAATATGTGTGGCCCCCTCCATTCTTCGTGTCCTTTGTATCTCGAATGTGGCTGCTCCCTTGATGGCACCAGAGGACCATGATCTCAAGGCGGCAGGTCGTGCATGGCTTCAAGGCTTCGTCATCAACAAGGAGGTGCGGTGATGGGTCACTGTCTCGTGGCAGCACAAATGGGGGCAAGCGATGTGAAGTTCAGCCGCAGGGTTCGCAAGGTCATGGCCTCGATAGGCTCAGCCATGTGATGCTTGGCCAAACGTTCCTCTCTCTCTCTCTCTCTCTTCTCTCTCTCTCTCTCACGCGTGTTTTCTCTCTATGTACTCCTGAGAATTGTACATTTTGCCACCCCTGAATTATGAGGCATAACTGTATACTTATAATTTAAACCTACGTTTTTCAATTTCATTGGCTTATTTCGGGCCTTATCAAGATAATGACCTAAATTAGCTTGAGATCTATTATTAAATAATTCCCACGAGTTGAGATTAAATTAAGTTAAGCTAAATTTGTTCCAGCTCTCCATGTGAATTTCGGCACCATGCTCCCCTAGCTCTAGCAAAAAATAAGGCCCCTCTTGCTAGCTTAACTTATTGAATTTAATGCTAATATGATGAAATACGCTATGTAATATGTGGCACCCCCCGACGGCCTCCAATCCATTAAGGTCACCATAGATCACGTCCTTTCTCTTTACCTGAAAGTCTATTACTCTGATACCATAAAATTTTGATGAGTCCTTGAGTCTTGGGGGTTTACATCTTTTAGATCGGTCCCTACGCAATTTATATGGCGGAAGCGTATCCAACAACTCCCTTTCCTATATTCATAAACGATGCACACCAACTAAACATTTTTATAGGTAAAAGCCGAACACTTTTATTTACATAAACTAGATGGACATCATTCGTCGTACACCAAAATCCCATAGTTTTCTATACCCGGCTACATTCCACAAGGGTACCCAACATTTCTAATAGTTGTATACGTAAGGTCCATCGTTTAGTGTCGGCGTCCAAAAATTTCTTCCTCTGCTGACCCCATCTCATCGTCACACCCAGCCCCTTGGTCCGTTTGCTGGTGGCGGTGGCAGTGGCCCCAGCGTTCGTCCATACCAACATGCAAATACAACGATGTACTCCTGGAGTACAAGGCTAGGGGAAGACCGGTATCGAACACCATAATTACTCTCACTTGTACAAACGCCAATCCTTGCACCTCGGGGTCTTGATACTCCAACCGCTCTCGCTGTAAGTCGATCAGGACTCCATAGAATGTATCGAGAGGTGCAGGCAGCAGAGGCATCTTATCTAGTCTGAAATGTTAGTCCCCAAAAGGGGTGAGTACAACCACCCGGCAGCAAAAGATCCACTAAACTATATCATGCATAACCATCATAATCTATTCATGCAAGATAGACAAAACAAGTGCGGTTCAAAACCAGAATGCACCAATTTTAGTCACGGGGGTCCCGATTATAGGGTCAAACTGTTATGACACGTCCCATTTCATGCCACACAATTTTATGCCATAATCGGCGTAGTTATCAGCAGGATCATCGGTTTTAAAACTCAGTTTATTTTCATTTCCCTACGTCTATCTCGGGCCTACTGCCCCATCATCTCTCCCATAGCATCTAGAGCCTAGTTGATTCCGACAGTTCCTTGCTCACCCGGGGCTGCTACCCCAGCACCAACAGGAAGTGGTGCTACTCCAGCATCTACAACAGGTGGAATCATTCCACTCACGCTAGCTTGTGCTGGCGCTCGACCACGGCCTCCTCGGGTACCGATTCTAGTCGCGCTCTTCCTTGAGTCACAGCCTTACTGGCCCTCTTTGCAGGAGTTCTAGGCTTCGATTTCTCATGGTGTAGCTTCACTCAACTAACACCTGTTTCCAATTCAACACCGAATTAGAAGTAGAGCGATCCAAACAACAAGCAGTTTTAGCATCTAGCTAACACATACATGCACCAGCATGAATTTAAAGGCCTTTCCTACTAACTATCCCATGGTCAACGTTCCTTATCACTCCAATCTTGAACTAAGCTCTGATACCACAAAAAGAGGTCTGTCACACCCGATCCTCGGGCACGCACACATCCTTCTCTCTTGGTCAATTTTAATATGCGATACCCCAGGACTATGTATCGCCAACCCTTTCAGTTATTAAGCACATGCGGAAGCAGTTATAAATCCCCAGACAATCAATCGATGGGATAGAAAAGCAAGGACATATTTTTCATATTGAAACTTATAACCAAACTTTTATACAAAACACAAACCAGAATACTTCACAACTTTTTACTCTATCTCTATTCACATCAAAATGGAGATCTCAAAAGAAGATAGAATTTCAGTCCATCCGGATCGTACTCAAGATCCCTCTCGGGATTATTTTCTTCTTCCAAAAATCCTTCTCCTCAGGTTTCACCTCCAAGTTCTCATTCTCGACTCTCCTCCTCCTTAGCTCCTCATCGGGGTCCTGAAATGTTTTCCCCAAATCGGGATGAGACTACGTCTCGGCGAGTTCTATCCCACTAAGACTCAATTAGGGAACCAATACACTACTCGGTTGCCTAAGCACAGCATGAGTCGAGGACTTACCTTGGCCTCGTCTCAACTCGCAATTCAAGGTTATATACGACACTTCATAAATCACAACGAACAATCAATCAAATCACGACAATCGGATCAAATCATTGATCGCCGAACTTGTCGATTACATGTCGGGCCGACCATTCCTAGGTCATTCGTTCCACACTATATAACCTCCCATAGTGCAATCGGTCACGAGCCACATCAATGCTCTCGAGCGTCACTTATGCTAAGGTGACGTAAATAATAGACGGTCTATGTGCGCTCTTTAAGGCGTCATTTTTGCACAGTGATATTCATCATCACCGAACCACGCCCGTCATAAATCACGCGATAGTCTACGTGCGTTCTTTAAGGCGCCGTTTTCACACGGATATCCTTAATCACCGAACCACGCCTGTCTGTACTTCGTACTTGATCGGTCTTAGCCAATAGAATTCTCGTTAGTTCTCGCTACTCTCTCCACTTACAGCTCAACGGCCATATTTGGCCAACTACCAATCAATAATTCAATTTCAATCAATTTAGGTAAATCCCTAAAATATCACAATTTATTTAATTCCATGCAATGTAGAGCTCAATTCAATAAACGGACTGTGCTACGAAAATCAGCACGGGATTTCGGTCGTCGGCCATCTCAACCTTAATTTTCGAAAATTAATTAATTAATTAATTAATTTCGAAAATTAATAATTAATTATAATAAATCCAATTTAGCTCAAATCGGAGCTCAATTAAATAAACGGCCTTCACCATGATTATCAGCATAAAATTCTGGTCATCGGCCATCCCAGTTGAATATTCGAAAAATAAATAATTAAAAATTAAAAAATTCAGTTTAGCTCAAAATAAAGTCCGATTAAATAAACAGACTTCACCACAGTCATCGGGATAATATTCAGGCCATGGCCATCCAGTTGAATTTTTGAAAAATAAATAAATAATTAATTTTATTTCGAAAAACAATATTTAAATGCCAAAAAATTCCACTTAGGCCCGAATTGTCAAATTGAAGCCCGATTAGGTTGGGAAAAATCCAGGGCTACCTCATAAATAGTAGACCGCGTCTACTTGCTAAATACACATTCAGTTTATCTAAATTGCATCACAATTAATTAATAAACACTAATCCATACTAATCTAACCACCTAAACCTAATTAATTAAAATTAAACAACCCTTAAGTGTAATTAGACCACTAAGCAAGGATTAGTGAGATTACTTACCAGAACCATGCGCAAATCGGATCAATCCGAAGGGGGTGGCGCGAGGAACAATACTTCCCAAAGCACGGCTCGGGTTTGGGGCCCAGAAATGGCCCAAAAGCGGGCCAGAAGGTGTTGGAAACACACTTCGTGGGTTGCTGTTCTTGGCTAGCTGGAGCTAGTCCAGTGGCCAAAACAGCGAGGTTGGGCCGGCAGAGGGTGAGGGGGATGCTGGGGAGGTCGGGACAGCGGCGAGCAGCGGCTGGAGGCGTCGGGCCGAGCTGGACAGCGGCTGAAATCGCACAGGGAAGATGCCTGGGCACGAGGGGTGGCGGCTGAACGCGCGACGTCATGCGGGGGCGGGCACAGGCGGCGGGACGGGCGGCGACGGTGGCTGGTTGCTGTCTCGGCGAGCTGCTGTCTTCCTCTTCCTGGTTCACCGGTTTACATGAAGAATGAAGAAGAAGAAGAAGAAGAAGAAGAAGAAGAAGAAGTTGGTCACGTGGGGGAGTGGGGGAGGAGAGAGGAGAGAGAGTAGAAGAGATAAGGGAGAGAAGAGATAGGAATGTTGAAAAGTCAAAGAGAGAGAGAGAGAGAGAGAGAGAGAGAGAGAGAGAGAGAGAGAGAGAGAGGCCAATTTGAAATTGGCAAGGGAAGTGTTCGGTGGGGGGGAATCGCACGAGGGGAGGGGGAGAGGAGAGAAGAGAGAGAAAAAGAAAGGAAGAGAGAAAAGAAGAGAGAGGGAGAGAAAAGAAATAAAATAACCTAATACCATTAGTCTTATTTTTCTTTTCCTTTCTTTTCTCTTTCCCTTTCTATTTTCTTTTGGTCTTCGATTTTTCCTCCGATAATTTCTTTCTTAAAATTTCGGACTCATCAATAATTTGACGGACGATGAGACAGATCCTAAAATGAATTGTGACACGCTCGAATATTCGATTCCCGAAACCAAATTAAATTTCATGGTTAGAATCGATCGACGTGATTTTAGCCCAATCTAACTAATTAGGTAGCTTTAGGGATTTTACCGAGATACATCTCTTAACGACTTCACCCAATAGGTTAGTTAACTCATGAGTGATCAGCTCGTAATGAAAAGACCATAGGCACGTCGACGAAATGCCCATTTCACTTTATCAAAATGGGGTCGAATTTCAAGATGTCACAGACCCATTCAAGATTAAGGTCCTATTACATGAATCAAGGTCTAATTTTAACATTAGACCCCAATCCATTTTTGGCCTAAGTTTTGGCATTTTAATTCAAAGTCAATTTGAATACAATAGGTGATCTTACACATGGCTGGATAGTTGGATGGGGCAATTACAACAATTGGATTAATTTCAATTAATTAGAAATTTTTATCCAATAAATTGCAAAATTGCTCATTTTAGCCCTTTAACTCAATCTCAAATACCCATAATTTTAGTCCGTTGATTTTCACAATAATTGCTCAATTAAGTCAATAGAAGATCCATAGATCACATTTATAAAATTTAATTGGCTTAATTGAATCAAAGTCGGACAATTTCCTCTCAAATTGGGTGAATTTTCTCTTCAATTTAGCCCTTAAGCGACCAAATAGCATAACTTTTGAACCCATGAGGAACATAAACAAGTGAATAAGCTAGAATATAGACCCTGTCAAACGGGTGCTAACCCATTTAACTAGCCGCTTGTGGGGTAAGTCGGTTCGGCCCCTTGCCACTGATTCGGGACCTTTGGCGATCGTTTCCGAAATCGACATTGTGCCAATTTCACTTCCACACGATCAATTTCCCATAATTTTTCATATTAATCCTTGGATTCGTAAAGTTGCAATTTCGCTCCTAATTAGGCATTTTAATGTAATTCTCGATTTTGGCTCGGGTTTCACAAATTGGACCTATCCAATTGATTATTTGACATTCTAGATGATAATGGAACTTCTAAAATCAATTTTTTGACCAATGAATTAGGATCTTGACTATTAGATCGAACCAACTGCTGAGATTGATCGATTTGGGGTGGTATAAATATCATTTTCCTTCCAAAATCAAAGGATGGGCTCATTTCTCACATTTTCGAAAACCTCGTAGACTCTCTCTCTCTCTCTCTCTCTCTCTCTCTCGGCTTTCCTGCCAAAATCGCTGGATTGCCCCTCTTATTGTCGAGTTAATCACCGCTGGCCAAGGCCCCGTCGATGGTGTCCTTGCTTCGATCCCTATCCCTAACCTCTCTCCATCGCTATCGCTAGCTCAGGCCACCACCTGAGTGGCTGGAGGTCTCCATCCAAGCCCAATCTCTCCTAGGCATTGAAGGCTGGTCCAACTCATGGACCAATTTTGTTTTAAGTCAAACCAATGATCGCTGGAGGGTCTTAACACTGCCGATCGTTGCCGATCAATGACCAAGGAGGTCCTCAACTTCACTATAGTCGAGGATGGGCAAATCTCTAGCTGGATCGATTTTGGCGACTTTTTTTTTTTGGTAAAAGGTAATAATATAAAGAGGAAATGCCAAAAGTACAAAAAATCATGGCACCAAAAACTTACACTTAAGATGAATAAGCATAATAAGTGGAAGTATGCCATGATGTAAAACCCAAGGCAACGCCTAAAAGAAGGCAAACAAGTAAACTAGATAGGCATGGCATGAACAACCGGCAAAGAATAAACACCTCAACAAAGGAGGAGAGACATCGGCTCCAGAGCGCTAGAGCACTAGAGCACTAGCATTTCCTTGAAGCGTTGATTGAAACCAAGGTCGATTACGGGTCTCCCGAGAAGATAATGGGATCGATGCCCCAACTCCTTTGCAACCCTTTGTTACTAAAGCTATCCTCAACATTTCGAAGGTGCTAGCTCTATCCCTAACCACCTTAAGAAGATGGTTCTTGATAGTCGGGACAATAAGGGGTTGTTCTCTAAATAGAATGCTATTCTTATTTTTCCAAATAATGTGACAAAGAGCCCCAAGGGAAAAGAGAGCAATGCATTTAGAGAAGTCTTTACCCTTCAAGAAAGAGGTGGCCCACTGGAGATTCTCTCCCCAAGACCTATTCCGCCAAGGTAGATTGCATCTCACCACCCAAAAGAAAGCAACACCGCCATGACAAAGCAATAAAAAAAAAAAAAAACAAATGATTTTGGAATTAGGCAACCCATTGCAGAATGTGCAGGATCCCCTCTCTATTCTACCATGAGCCAATAACAGAGATTGTATGGGCAATCTGTGCTTAGCCATAAGCCAAAGGTTAAGCTGATACCTTGGCGTAATTGCATTATCCCAGATGAAATCATGCCAAAAAACAATGTTTTGCTTGCTCCTAATGGTTTCCCAAGCATTTGCTTCCGTGAACCGGCCCAACGGGTTCTCCCACCAGCAATAGCAATCCGCTACTTGAGTAGGGGTTGGAAGAGGATAATCCCATGACCCAATGACTATTTTGAGAACCTGGCCAGCATCAGAGAAAAGATCAGCAACTGATGCCTGTCTAGATAATCCCGAGCCGTAGATAAGCGAGTTTGAGAAGATTAAATTTAGCGATCCCTTAGGGTGCTAGTTGTCAAACTAAAGAGAGACCGAGCGGTCATCCCCAATCCTCCGAAAGAAGGCATTTTGAAATTCGCTCCTGAGACTTAGAAGCTTCTTCCAGGCCCAAGAACAGCAGGTTGGCTTCCTAGCGACCCAAAAGTTCATGTCCTTTAAAAACATGGAATGAATCCACTTGCACCATAGAGCTCCTTTATCTGAGAATAGGAGCCATATATGTTTCAGCATGGCAACCTTGTTGCAATCTTTAAGCCTTCTGATTCCAAGCCCTCCTTCCTTCTTTGGAAGGCATACATCCTCCCAAGCAACCTTGGCACCCCCTCTACCTAGCTTCGGGCCTTTCCAAAAGAATTGTCTAAGGATTTTCTCAATCTGATCTAGAATAGCTACAGGTAAAACAAAAACACTCGCCTAATAGGCTTGGATAGCTTGAAGAATTGACCTGATGAGTTGCAACCGCCTAGCCAGAGAAAGGAAGCGATGAGTCCAAGACTGAACCCTCGCCGTGATGTGGTTGACGAGAATGCAACAGTCAGCCTTAGTGAGCCTCGATGTAATGATAGGAACCCCCAAATAGCAAGTTGGCAAGTTACTTTTGTGAAAACCCAACTCAGAGATAATCTGGTTTCTTAAGGATGGCGAGCCTCCACGAAGGAAGATCTCACTCTTATTTGGATTTGGGAACAAGCCACTCCAAGTAGAGAAGGTTTGAAGGCCTTCTTTAAGAATAGCTATAGTGGGCAAATCCACCTCCGAAAACAAAAAGACGTCATCTGCAAAGAAAAGATGTGAAAGGCTCATGGGCTTGCATCTCCACAAGAGCTTAAACTCCGGCTTCAAAGAGCATCTATATAAGATCCCTGATAGGACTTCCATCACTAAGGTAAATGAATAGGGAGAAATAGGATCACCCTAACGTAGTCGACGACCACTCGCGAAGAATCCATGAAGCTCCCCATTCAAAGCAATCGAGAACTTAGGAGTGCGAACACATGTCATAATCAGCTGAGTTATAAACTCGGGGAAACTAAAAGCCAAGAGGGCTCTCTCAAGGAACCCCCAATCGACCATGTCATAAGCTTTTCTAAAGTCCACCTTGATTGCACACTTAGGCAGGTATGGTTGAAGATGGAAGCCAGAAAAGAGCTATAAGACTAGCAATATATTGTCTCTGACCCTCTTGCCCTTCACAAACACATTCTAAAAAGGGCTAATGACGTCCTTCAAGACTACTGCTACCCGGTTGGCCAACACTTTGGTAATACACTTATAGATATTGTTGCAAGAAGCAATGGGCCTATAATCCTTAACGGAAGACGCATTCAGCACTTTTGGCACCAATTCCAAAATGGTGTTATTGATCTCTCTTAGGAGCCTCCCAAGTGGAGAAGAAGTCTAACATTGCTGCAAAGTAACCAGGTGCCCTACTGTCTCCCAGTTTTCTTTAAAGAATTTGATCATGAAGCCATCCGGTCCCGATGCCATCCCCCCTAGCTAGAGTGAATAAAGTATCCCATATCTCTAACTCCGTAACCGGATGAGTTAGGAAACTAACCTGATCAACCGAGAGAGAATGCTAGATGACTTCGCGAATCTCCTCCACCAAAGGTCTATCTAGCTGAGCTTGCGGCGCCAAGAGGTCTTGGAAGTACTAAAGAAAGCATTGTTGGACCCGCTGCGGATCAGAGATAAAGTTCCCCTCCGAATCCTAGTTAGAAAGGACTCTATTCCTCAACTGTCTCTTTTTGACATACTGATGGAAGAACTTAGTATTGCGATCTCCCTCTTTAAGCCTCTTGACTCTCGACTTCTGCCTAAAGAAAGACTCCTCCATGGACCTTAGCCTAGCAAAGACACGTCGTTGTTCCTTTTCTAGCTTAGCCAGATGAGCAGAAGTAGGCCTACGTCGTCTCTAAGGCCGCCCTCGCCTCCGATGTTCTGGTTGAGATGTCAGAGAAGGAAACTCTATTCAGAGTCTTAAGTCGTTGTTTGAGAGCCTTCAGCTTACATACAAGTCTAAAACTTGAACGGCTTCCTCTGAGGAATCGGGTTAAGCACCTTGACCACCATAAGAGTGTGATCAGATACACTCGGCGCTAGGAAGGAATCTTCGGAGTATGAGAATTCATGGCTCCATTTACAATTCACAAGAACTCTATCGATCTTTCTTGCTTTTCTAGTAGAGCCCACTGAAGTTGTCCAAGTGTATTTGAATCCTACATACCTGAGGTCTTCGAGTTCCGCCTATGCCAAGCATTGTCCAAACTCGTTTAAACACGGTATCAAAGCATCGGATCTACCGACCCAGTTAGATGGGTCTTTAATTGTATTGAAGTCTCCCATCACAAGCCAAGCTGAGTTTTGCAAAGCAATGCTTTTAAGAACAAGATCCTCCCACAAAGCTCTCCCGAACATGAATGTGTGCTAGCCATAAACCATTAACACGCAGTAAGCCACTCCATAGTCCAACCATTTAAGGTTCCCATGAACCGTTTGAGTTGAAATAGAAAGAGCTTCAAAGCTAACTCGAGCCGGGTCCCATCCAACCCAAATCCCACCCCTAGGGGAGAACTCATAGTTTGAGATCCAAGACCAATCTCTGAACAAGATCCTAGAGATGGAATTGAAGTCATTTTGTGGAACCTTCATTTCCAATACACCAATCAAACACAAATGGTTTGAGATAGCCAAGCTTCGAACCTCAGCCTGTCTGGTGGGGTTAACAAGGCCTCTCACATTCCAACAACCTATATACATATATACAAAGAGAGAGAAATAGGATTACCTCCTCGTCGACAGCTCTCGCCGACTAGAAGGCAGAGCAGGCCGAAAGGAGCGAGGTGGCAGATCAGGAACTAGATCCATCAACTTGTCCTGGATGGACTTCAGACCCGTAGCACCAGGAGGAGCTTTTGGAGATGGGCAGGGGGTAACGGGTCATCTAAGCCTGGCAATCTAGTAAGCCGATCCATCCGACTTCTCCCCAGGGCTCACCGGCTCCATCGAATCTTCACCGGGATTGATCGACTCCTCTTCGGCTGAGGGGGCATGTGCATCTGTCCTTGTAATAATTCATAATCCTCTTTGGGCATTGCGAGTTGAAGTAGAAGGTAAACTCCTATTTACTACAGCTGCTTTCTCCCTATTTGTGTAATCCTCATCCCCGAGCTAACCAATAGTGCCGAGGCGAATTCCCTATGATGAGGGTCCTTCTTCTTCTTCTTCCCTTCAACAAGATTCCACCTCCTCTCAGCCTGCCGAGGTCCATTCTCCAACCTAGAATCATCGCAGGTAGACATGATGCAAGAGGAGGGGTGAAATTAGTCTGCTCTTGCTAAGCCTGCCTTTGTTGGCCTTCAACTTCTGTAGGGGTGTTCAAAACAGGAGGAGCTGGGGCCAGAGGCGTACCTTAAGGAACGGGGGAAGCAACGACCGGACCTTGCTGAGCACTCCCGCAGCAAAAGGATGAGCAGGGGTAGAGGAACATTTGTGGTCGAAGATGCCACACCCGAAGATGCAGCAGGTTTCCATTCATACTCCACTCCCACTAAGCATGATTTACCATTGTAAACAACTTCTATAGCATCACAACTGGGCTACTTCACTGTAATTTCAGCATAGACTCTGGCAAAAGCCAACATCTTCATCTGCTCAATGCACAAGTCCACATATAGCAGTTTGCCAACTGCGCTAGCCACCTTGCTGATCCCTTGTGAAGACCACAAGGCAAGATCAAGGTTCCTCGGCCTAATCCACATAGGCACAGTCAAATGGCTATCTTTCTTTAGCTCCAATGTAGGTTGCCATTGTTGCAAAGCTAAGGGCACTCTAGCAATCGTGATAGGCCCCCCCTCTAGGACATTTCTACGAAAATCTCCAGGCACATGGAAAAAAAAGAAGCCTTGTCCATTAGACATTACCTCCACCAGATTCAATCCCCACGTGTTTTTGAGGGGTAATTCAGTTACTTTGAATAGTAATCTCCTGCCAATAAAGTAACCCATAAGGCACTCTTGCAGCTTAGGATCAATAGCCTCAAGTATAACATTAGATAACTCAACCATCGGTTTGTTGTTGGCATATGAAGGAGAAAAAAACTCCAGATCATAACCCCTTGCAACAACCTTGGCTACACTGGCCCAAGTACGAGCATTTGGGTTCTTAGAGTCCTTCCTATGCTAAGGGCACTTAGAGCTAGACCTACCTTGGCTTGTACCTCAAGGCCCAGTGGGAGCACAAGGAGACCGAGCCACTTGAGGATCATTGCTCAAAACAGCTAGAGACGGAGTAGCACGTCTCGAATCCTCATTCGATGTACCAACCTGAGGCGAATGGCCATGAACGGGGGAGGCGGGCTACGTGCACTAGGCCCTTCCCTAGCATTGTGGGCCAAACCCAACTTGGATGCCATCGCAGTAGATAAATCGCAACCACAGTTGCAACAGATGAAGAAAAGCCCTACCCGAGCTCACACATTACGGTCTAAACCTACCAAGGCAGTGAACCAGTGAGAGAGGAAAGGGAGGAGTCTGGTGACGGCAGTGGAAGACAGCCGGTATGGCGGCGGAGGTGTCGTCCTGCTATGGGGTTCAGTACTGATGCAAGTGGGGGGTCCGACGACGGCGGTAGGGGTTGCGCGAGGCTAGGGCGAAGCCTTAAGGAGCGCTCGAAGATGGAGCTCGGCGATGGAGGGCGAACCTTAGGGAATGCTCTATGTTGAGAGAAGCACTTGGCAACGGGAGTTCGCTCGGTGGCCGAGGGCGAACCCTAGGGGTCGCTCGGTGACGATGCTCGGGGGAAGTTCAACGGCCGATGGCGCGCTCGGGAGCGCTCGACCCACCAGTGCTAGCTCGACCCGCCAACGCAGCTGAGGGCGAGACCCTAGGGCGTGCTCGACAGTGGTGCTTGGCAGCGGCGCTCGGCGACGGAGCTTAGCAGTTGACGGTGAGTCGCTCGGGAATGCTCTCGGCGAATCTCCCGACTTTTGGCGACTCTTTTCTTCCATTGACGTGAAGACTATTCCAACTTTTGGCTCGGTTTCATTTTGGCCCAAACCAGCAACTACTAGTGTTTTCAAGAGATCCTAATCATTTCTGATCAGTCCCAGGGCAAGTCTTCAACCTTGCTATGGTCGGAGTTCGGTTGAAGTGTCGCAGGATCATTGTCGGCAATCCTTTCCTTCATCGACGCTTTAACGCTAGTCTGAACCAACAGTCCAAAAGGTGGCCCTAGCTATCTCGATTTGATCCTTGGAGGTTTGGTCAGAATTATGATCATGTTCCGACAAGTTTGATTTGTTCGATTGTGCTTCAAATCGATGAAAAACGCAAAAAAAGATAATCCTATAATCTTGAATCCAATGAAGCAGGACCGGATTAGCTAGTTGAGGCTAAGATTCAACCCTAGGACTACATATTATGCTTAGATATGAGATTTAAGATGTTATGAGATGATTTATTATGAGTTGATGATCATTAATGATGACATGTGAAAGATCACTATTGTATATATATTGTCTGCTTTGGACACTAAGTCTTCACGGTTTTATTCTTCTCGAGATAGCTTATACTACCCCAAGAAAACGCGTATATATAGTTTAGAGGAACATAAGCCTTATAAACTAGCCCAGAACTCTCCCCTAAGCGATGTGGGATAGGAAACATGCACTTAGCCTCGCCTGCGTACTACCGAGGTGATCTTAGTGTGTCCCTCTGTACTGCCCTGGGTCTAGGTCATCACATTCTCCACCCCTTATGGCACAGCACCCTCATTATTGCCCCACACATTACAGAGTCAGCTTTTATACTACCTATAAGGACCTTGAGCATACCACTGTATATATATTGTCCTCTTTGAACACTAAATTCTCATGATTTTGTTCTTCTCGGGGTAGCCCATACTATCCTTAAAAAAAGTGTATATACAGTTTAGAGGAACCCAAGCCTTATAAACTAGCCTAAGGCTCCTCTCCTAAGCGATGTGGGATAGGAGACATGCACTTAGCCTCACTCGTGTACTTCCGAGGCCATCTTAGTCCGTCCCTTTGTACTGCCCTGAGTCTGGGTCGTTACAATATGGGTTTAAACTTGCTTGATTTGCTACTGCTTTGTAATTTCACATGCCTGCAACACGCTTGTTGTTTTGGCTAAAACAAGGTCCTAGATGGCCTCATTTCATCTTGAACTCTTCTAGATGTAGAAAATATACTTCACGAGCTTGAAATCAATAGGTCATATGGTTCGATCAGCCAACATTTGACCCTTGAAAAATGCATTAGAATTTGCTCAATTTATGCAGATTTTTGGTATTCTTTGGGTTTAGTCTGTGATCCGCCTTATTGCTTTGTTATTTTTGTCCTACTTTCTCTAATGGTTTTTTGGATGAAGTTATCTTCATAAAAAATTTTCCTTGATAATGTCTTTTTATTTTTTTAGAATTTTTGGAGATGTTTTAATAGGTCAAAACCTTATAGATTTGAACATGTGTCTGTCTGCCCCTACACTAATCCAAGGTAAACTTAAGCAAATTTAAGCATGAAATTGAATTTTTTTGACCTTAGGGCCTTCATGAAGAATGAAATACACGTCATATGCTTTCTATTGATGTAAGATTTGTGTGAATTTGATGTCATTCAGTCGGTCAATTGCATGTGTTAATGTGCATGGGTGTTGCTACAATTAGGAAAGTTAATTGCGCATCTGTTTTGCCATTTTCATCATTATCCATGTGATCACAATTAAGTTTTAAGCCTTAATGGAAAATGATTGTCATCATTCATTCTATATGGAACATTTTTCGTAGCATTTATGCATATCCTTAAGTGATCGAAATTTGGCATGTTTTTAGCTCTTCGTATGGAATTAAAGACTTATCATTTGCACGTCTTCACATGTTTGTTTGGATCTCTTAGAGACCAAATTTCTTGTTAGTGTCTTCTCGACTTTTGAACTACATGTTACAAGCTTTGTGCTATATGTGGTTTACCGTAGTTGAATGTCATTTTACATGTGTAAATCATATGACAATAATACTTATTACACTTAGAACCATTCAAGCATGTCATTATAGGCCTTCAATCATCTTGCATTAGCATTGAATTGTATGGCATTTTGCATGTCGACTTAGGGTTAGATGGTTACTCAAATTTCTTGTCACATCCAATTCTAAGCTATGTGCGACTTTTTATGCCATTTGTGCATTACATGAATGATTTTGAGGTTTAATAATGCATGTCCATGTTCTGGTTTTTTAATGGTTGATACGCATATTTTTAGAAACCTCGGTCTTAGAGCACTAAGTTGACCCTAATTGAACCTGAGCCCTTCTAGGAAGTTGTAAATCACACTTAGAAATTTCAAATGCCATTGATTGCATGTGATTTGCTCATCGTTAGGTCGATTTTCCATTTTTTCTAAGTTAGACAAGAATTCTGACTTAGAATCAAATTCAGATCCTTGTTTTCACCCCTATTTAGATAGACTTTTGCTATTTTTGTTCCATCTTTTTGGTAAGGATTCTTGACTTGATTCCTCAATAAATTTTGTTTATCATCATGTTGGCTATGTTGTGTGAAAGTTTCATGATTTTTAGACTTCGTTTGGTAGGTTAAATCATGGTTGTAATGATTGAGTGTTATGCTATCTTGACAATTTCTTGATGCATTGCTACCTGTTGCTTGATTTTTATATAATCATGCTTAGCCTTTTTAGAAAAATTTCTTCATAAAAGTTGTTCCATATCATGTTATGCATGTTAGGAATTTTCTCATAATTAGATCATCAATGGGTACCACCCAAATTTTGCAAACATGTTGTGCTTGGTCTGAAACTTCCTAATATGAACTCATTTTTGCGATTGTTTTGTTGAATCTCTTAGGTTAGTTTTTGCATGACATTAAGGCATATCACCTTCATTAAATGTGCTTCAAATCTTTTAATCTTCGTTGTCAAATGGTTTCTAATAAATGAATTTTCCAAATTCTATCTTGAAATAGCTTTGGTATATATGTGTCGCGACCTACCCTTGGAGGAAGGAGTAGGTTTAGGGATATTACCTAAAGGACGGGCCTAAGGCCCATGATTAGGCGCAAGCTCTCCCAAGCCCATACCTTGAGTGATATTGGGGTATTTTTAAAATATTTTTGTAACAAAGAGTCGCCACTAACCTATTGGGGTCGGCTAGAAACCAAGAAAGGCACGGGAGTATGCCTCACTTCCCACACAACTAGAGAATCTAGGGTCGGGACTTGATTACACTTATTGACCAACTAGTGCTCTTTCGGTACCTAAGCTTGTTCATTTAAAAAAAAAGATTTTTGTCAAGCAGTTTGGATTGATTTCATATCTATCCACTAACATGTGAGGTGATCATGTGAGTGCGTAGTCATTAACATAATAATTATAGCTACCAAGATCCTAATTTCCATAAAATTGAACACACGCAATTAAACATATCAGAATATGGAAACTAAACATGGGATATAATCAATATACAAGAAAATAAAGGCCTAATTACACTAAAATGGCAATACATAGAAATTTCTAACCAAACCTTATGATTTTTGATTTTCAATTTTTTAAAAATATATATTTTTAAATAATAATAATAATAATAATAATAATTTTTTTTTTTTTGACAGACTAGGGTCCGCGGGTCTGACCCGGTTGGGCGGGCTGGTCAAACCCACCTGGATCCAGCTCGGTTAGGGGCTGGGCCAATCGACCCGTCCAAGTGGGCCTTTGCACGGCCGGGATTAGGCCCAACTAGAGGGCCCAATCTTCCGTAACGGGGCCCCCTGGTGAGCCTATGCGAAGAAGGCCGAGTGGGCCATATCAAGGATCTGACCCATTGTGACTAGGGACGCCATAATGGCGGGCAGGCATTTTCCGGCGGTTGTGGGGTGCGCCTCGGTCGGGCGAGGTGACGACTTTCCAACCGGTCAATGACACCACCTTAGTGGCCAACCGATTGAGCTGAGGCTTCACACAATAGAGGGAAAATAGGAGTTTCGGCTGGACATTTCGACAAATAGATGGTGGGCGCGAGTGAACAGAGAGACTCCGAGCCTAACCGGGGCTCGAGGAGGGCCTAGGGTTGTCAGCAAGTGACCAGCAGACAAACAGCGACCTATGGGGGACCTACGGAGGACGGAGTTCACCCGAAACTAATGGGAAAAGCTCTGGCTAGCTCGACTTCAAGGACCACACAGCAGGTGTTCGATGAAATACCAACTTGAGTTACGACGGGAGTGGTTGCTCGAAGACGTGTTGGAGGCGGCACCGGTGGCCCGGGGATGTGTCAAGTGGTGATAGTAGCGACCTAGAGGCACGTCGCCGATAGTATCCTTGGTCAATTCTCGCCTCTTCTCCCTATTCTCTACCCCAGGTTCTTCTCCCTCTCTCGGTTTTGCTGGGTTCCGGGGACTACGGCGGTGGTCGGTAGCTCCCCAGCGACAACTAGAAGCTCAGGGGCTCCTCGGCTCCTTCTCCGGCTTGTTCTTCCTCCTTTCCTCTCGGTTTCTCCCCGTGTTTCTCTCCATGTTTCTCCCTCTCCCTCCTATGCTGATCTCCCCAATTTTTCTCCCGTTTCTGTCCCTTTTCCTCTCTTTTCTTCGTAGGTCATCGCACAAAGACCCCTTGTGCTAGCTGCCGACCGGCTACTCCCGACCCACGGATCACGCCGGCTGCCTACCACCCCAATCCCCTTGTGATGTGGACATCGAGCCATATCGGGAGGAGGTGCTAAGGACCCATTGTCTATTCCAACTTGTTCAATCACTCGAGTGCAGGCCAAGCAATTTAGGTAAGCTGTTGGCGTCATGGTTCGTGATCTTTGGCGTGGAGATGACCTTGGTTCAAATCTTGAAGAAGCTTGGAAATCTTTGTTTAATTTTTGACGTGGAGATGACCTTTGATTGGATCTTGAAGAATCTTGGAAATCTTTGTGTAATTTAATTATCTGGTCACCGAATATTTGACCAAGTCAAAAAAAGTTATTATCTTCTTGTTTAGATATTTTCTAGAATATGACGCATTAGATTTTTAGGGCTGGTTTTAAGGTTTGTGTGGCAACTAGAAGGCCTATATTAAGGACTGGCCGACTTTCTTTGGAAGACAGATAGATTTTATTTTTGAGGAAAAGAATTGAGAGGTTCTCTTAACTATTCTTTTGAGGACTTGACCTTATCCAGATTCTCTTGTGACGATCGATTCGACTTATCGAGTGAGATAGCGAATTCTTTCGCTTGTGGCATCTATAACGTTGGTTGGTTGAGACGCATTCGTCGCAGCAGGTCACGTTGATACCGAGGTTGCCAATCATGGGTTTGATTGGAGGTTGAGGTTTGCAATTCGTACCACCTGGGCCTCGTAGAACAATCTTTCCGCAACGATTTACATCACTTTGCTCCTCTGTTGTTGATCATCTGTCTCTCTGCAGGTCTGCTCGAAGACAAGCTGGAGGGAGGAAGATGGGGCGCGGGCCGGGGTCGACGGGGGAAGGAGGCCGGGCCGTAGGGGAAAAGAAAAGAAGGAAGGTGGGTCGGGCCAAGGCCAAGTCTAGCTCGACCTGACCTTTTTTAAATTAATTTTTAATTTATTTTATTTTTGTGACTAATTGCTAACCTTTAATGCTATTAAGTCTTAAGTGAAATGGTGAAATTTAGGTGTCAACAGCTATCCCTCTTTGAATAGGAACTCAAAGAGGTTCCCTTCAAAGATAAGATACGCCTAAATTTTGCCCCTTAGATAATGACGATTAGGGCTGCGAACGGGAAAAAGATAAGAAGGGATGACCTTACTTTTGTGAAAGATGTCCCTTGATTGAGATGGGAAAATCTTACTATATCATAACTAATCCCGATTGGTAGAGAGGTCTCATCATGTAAGAACGAGTTTTGACTAGAAAATGATAGTCTCATCATGTACAAATAGGTTTCGATTGGAAGAAAGGTCTCACTATGTAAAAACGGGTTTTATTTGGGAGAAAGGTCTCACCGTGTATAAACGGGTTTCGACCGGGTATGATAGTCTCGCCATGTACGAACAGGTTTCGACTGGGAGGAAGTTCTCGCCATGTACAAATGGGTTTCGATTGGGTATGATAGTCTCACCGTGTACGAACAGGTTTCAATTGGGAGAAAGGTCTCACCGTGTACGAATAGGTTTTGACCAGGAGGAAGGCCTCACCGTGTACAAACAGGTTTCAACCGAGTATGATAGTCTCAACATGTATGAATAGGTTTCGACTGGGAGAAAGGTCTCATTGTGTACAAACGGGTTTCGATCGGGTATGATAGTCTCACCATGTACGAACGGGTTTCGACTAGGAGCAAACAAGCATGGTTTATGGATGAAACCGCAAGCCGCGTGATTTAGGGAAAGCCACCAACCTCGTGGTTTAAGGATAAACCCACCAACGTTGGAAATGGCATGGTTTAAGGCTAACCATGAACCTTTGGTTTTTATGGAAGCACCTGCTAACCCCTTCAGGAATCTTGTCAAACTCAACTTGAGCAAATGTCATTAGAGATGTCATCAACAGACGTATTGGCAAATTACAGCATTAATTGAAAAAGCTAATCAAGCTAAGTTCAACTACTTTAGAAGAACATTCGATGTCAATCAGCATCATGTGGCACAAACCTGTCATCTTGCTCGGGATATATCATTAATCATCAAATTCTCCAGGAGTCAAGTTCGTGAAAAAGGCTCATTAAAGCATACCAAACTAGAGCTTCTTAGTCAGAAAGGGTTTCTTATACACTCTTGATAAAATGGCTGCTTGCTCCCATCTATTCGCATAGGAAGTAACGATTGTTGATGGTATCTCACATAACCCATGTCAAAGGCTTTCGAAACATTCGCGACAAGCACAATCTCATCGATCAAAAGGGTCTGTTGAAAGGACCACAATGTAGGCTTAGTTAGGGCTTACACAAAGGAATTATTGCTTTGAGGCCAATAAAGGAACATTTGTCGCTATCTTCATTGGGTTTACAAGTTGAGAACTTGGAAGATAAGATAAGATAGAATCACCTCCACTCCTTCAAGTAGTAGCTTCTTTGTGGCATTCTCATTTTCACTCAAATCATCCCAATTAGAAGAGACTTCGAAAGAGAATTGTAATGTTGGCTTGGAAGAGGCTCGAAAGGCTTAAAATTTTCAAGAGGGTTTTTAAGAGTTGGTAATCATCATGGTGGCATCATGATCAGGTCACTCGATCTTCTGAAATCATTTGGCTTTTGAGACACAGTGCATCTCGAAAGTCCATTAACTAATCATTTTTGCAATGGAGCTTTGCTCCTTTCTCTAATTTCCTTTGCATTTGCAATGATTTTTTTTTTTATGCAAGCACTTGGACTTTGATTTTTTTTATTTTATAAGATGCAGCCTTTTGGCTCTTTTTCTTGATAGGTATTGGCCTTGCTTTTACCAGGCACACTGTTTTTTCATGCCCCCTCGTTTGTCGAGCTTTTGCTCTTTGAACTTTTGTAGCTCTTATGACTTTCGAGATGCTTTTTACATTTTCTCGTGACTGTCAATTGTATTTGGTCAATTCTTATGCCTTGTCCCATTGAAGGGAGATGATTATTGCTCGGTGTTCAGAAATGAATAATCATGCCCAAATTGGTTAAAGCAATGTGTATCAATGTTTGGGTAGAGAAGGAAATGCTCTTCTTCACCTTGCGATGAGTCAAGCTCTAATGAGAATTCCTCCGAAGCTATCACCGGAAGATCGATGCAAGTAAAAGTAATAGAATCTTTCTCAATCCGTCGCTCTACAACATGATCGTAACCTTCTATGCTGCTCAATGTAGGGTTGTTCTCGATAGAGGTTTGTTGAAGGATCATGTTTATTCAGCCGAAAGGGGTAGCAAGACATTAGCTCGGTGCTTGAGATTGATGAAGAAAACGCTTTTATCATTTCGATTTTGCGCTTAATGCAAATGAATCCTTTGTCCTAAGAGAAGGTCTTTTTCACTCAACTCTCAAAAGTGTTTGAAGGACGTGTTTGGAAATGGCTTGCCTTTCTTCATTCTATGCGCTTTTTGTTTGGCATGATTAACATTCCCTTTTAGTTTTGTCAAAATCACTCATATGAAATTCCCTTTATGGAGACACAATTTACAACAATTGAATCGACAACATGTAAGACCCCAAGCACTTTGCTTTTCATTCATTCATCTATTTCATCATTTTTGATTTTTTTTTTTTCTTTTATAATAACGGGAAAGGAATACCCAACTGCCTCTGCGAGAGGTTGGGTAGCCATTTGAATCGACTTTTTGGAGGCAACAATCAATGTCTTTCATCCTGTTGTAACTTCATCGAGTTAGTTGGATACCTGAAATACAAATAAGTATGCATGCATGCGATGTATGAATGATATGCATGATGCTATGTGACTCGGATTATGCACGAAATGGCTATACGGCCTTGACTTCATTCATGGGAAATATCTCTTAACAAAGCATCAGCATTTAAAAGCTTAGACAGTTCACGGCGGTCCATTTCAACTAAAACCATAGCACCACTCGGGAGGATCTTCTTAATGACATAAGGTCCTTCATAGTTTGAGGTGAACTTGCCACGAGGATCAAGGATGATTGGTAACACTTTCCTTGGCACCAAGTCATTGACCTCAAAATGCCTAGGATGAACCTTCCAATTGAAGGCCTTCGTGACCCGTTTCTGATAGCATTGACCATGACATGTAGCTTTCAGCCTCTTCCCATTAATCATGTTTAGCTGCTCATGCCTCTGTTGTATCCATTCAGCTTCGACTGAGAAAGGACCCTTAACGAGGGAATCTCAACTTCTACAAGCAGATGTTCGGTATGCCATCAGTGCGTAAGGAAGCCTTTCGTGCTAATCACGATAATTTTCAGCTGTCTTTGCTAGGATCTTCTTTATGTTCTTATTTGCTGCTTCAACTGCCCCATTCATTTGAGGACGGTATGGTGATGAGTTCAAATGGCAGACTTGAAACTCATCAAGCAAGTCATCTACGACTTTGTTGTTTAAGTTGGATCCATTGTTAGTGATGATCATCTCAGCACACCATAACCGGCAATAATATCGTGACAAATGAACTTGGCCACATTCTTGATAGTGACATTGGCATACGAGTTGGCTTCAATCCACTTCGTAAAGTAGTCAATTGCCACCAAGATGAATCAATATCCATTTAACGTCTTGGGATTGATGGGTCTGATCACGTCGATTCCCCACATAGAGAAGGGCCAAGAATGGGACATTTGGCGAAGCTCATTTAGTGGAGCGTTGATCTTATCCCATAAATTTGGCATTGGTGACAACATCGTACATGTTGAATGCAATCAGATTCCATGGTCAGCCAGTAGTAGCCGAGTCACATGATCTTTCTTGCTAAGAGGTGACCATTCATGTGGGGGCCACACTCCCCTTCGTGTATTTCCTTCATCAAGCGATTGGCTTCCTTGGCATCGATGCATCTTAGTAATGTCGAATCAAAGAATCTTTTGTAAAAGCGCACCTCCATTGATAAAAAAATTTCGATGCCAACTTTGTCAGATATTTTCTATTCGACGCGTCGCTCTCTTGGGGAAACTCGCCATTATGAAGATAATCTAAGATGTCATGATACCATGGCTCTCCATCAGGCTCCTCTTCAATTATCATACAATAAGTTGGGCATCTAAGAATTTCAATTCTCAACGGTTTAATGTCCATGCATCCAGCTACTCGCAACATTGAAGACAAGGTAGCCAGGGCATCAGCGAACTAATTTTGGGACCTTGTTAAGTATTCAAAAGATATTTCTTGGAATTCCTCCATCAACTCCCATAGGAACTCATGATATGGAAAATTTAGAATCCCGTGTTTGCCATTCATCTTGGTACGTAAGATGATAAGGGCTGAATCACCATAAACCTGCAACTTCTAGATCTTCATATCAATGGAGCCTCAACGGTGACGTTATTCGTACAAGGGAACGTCAATTTAGCGGCGACAAGGTAGTGTTGTCCGTTTGGGGAGATAAGAACCGCCCCAGTACCAGACCTTGCTAAGTTAAGCTGCACCATCGAAGTACATTGCCCATTTGTCGCTTGATACAAGTAAAATTCGCTCCTCCACATCACTATCCTCATTAGATGCTCCGGACCCTTTGAAACTTTATGCTAACATGTTTGCCATGGTGTGACCTTTAATGGACTTTTGTCCCAGGCTTTGAACGTCGAACTCTGAAATTAAGATTTGCCACTTAACCAACTTGCCAACCAATGCCGGCTTTTCTAAGAAATACCTGATGGGATCATTTTCAGTCACCGGTAGGATTCGATGATGAAGCGTGTATTGTTACAACCTGTGCAAGACCCAAATCAAAGCCACGCAAGTTCTCTCAACTTTTATATAGTTTATCTCATAAATGGTGACCTTCTTGCTCAAGTAGTATATAGCACATTCTCTCCCGTCATTTGGTCTTTTCTGTGCCAACATGGTTCCCAATGATTCGTCATGTATGGTTAAGTACAAAATCAGGGGAATTTTAAGGAGAAGGGGCACTAGGACCGGTGTGTGAGTGAGATAGTGTTTTATTTTCTCAAAGGCACAATGGCACTCAGCATCCCACTCAATCTTTGCATTCTTTTTTAGGAGCTTGAAAAATGGTCTCGCTATTTCAGATAGTTGACGGATGAATCTTGCCACATAATTGAGTCGTCCCATCAGGTTGCGGACTTCTTTGGTGGTAGTCGATGATCGTAAATCACAGATAGTCTTAACCTTTGACGGATCGATCTCTATGCCCTTACTACTAACCATGAACCCTAACAGCTTCCCAGATTTCGCTTTGAAAATGCATTTTGCCGGATTGAGGCATAGGTTGAATTTCCGAAGACGTTTGAACAATTTCCGCAAGACCTCAACATGATCCTTGCCTCGTCTTGATTTTGCGATCATATCATCCACATATATTTCAATCTCCTTGTGCATCATGTCATGAAATAACGTGACCATGGCCCTTTGATACGTTGCCCCGGCATTCTTTAGACCGAAAGGCATCACTTTGTAGCAGAAAGTTCCCCAAGGAGTTATGAATTATGTTTTGCTCCTATCTTCCTCCTTTATACGGATTTGGTTATATCCGGAAAAACCATCCATGAAGGAGAATAACTCAAATCCTGCCGTACTGTCAACTAAGACATCAATATGCGGGAGTGGGAAGTTGTCTTTTGAGCTAGCTCGGTTCAGGTCACGATAATCTACGCGCACCCTGACCCGCCCATCATTTTTCATGATAGGTACAATGTTTGCTATACAATCGGAGTAGTATAACACTTCAATAAAATCCACTTTTAACAACTTCATGACTTCCTCCTCGATTTTCTTGGATAACTCGGGTTTGTTCTTCTGAGCCTTTACTTTTTAGGTGGCACATTAGGATCGGTCGGGTGGGCATGCTCTACAATATCAGGATCTAACCCTGGCATGTTAACATAAGTCTAGGCAAATATATTATGATATTCTTTCAGGAGATTAATCATTTGTTCTGCTTCTAGCTTCGAGAGACATGCCCCGATCTTTATTTTCTTGACGTTCTGTGTATCCCTAAATTTATGGTGACCGTTTGCTATTCCATTCGGTGGCAATTTTGATCCCTCATGTTGATTCCAATCACACGATCCCTTTTGATTATCATTGGTATTAGATTCTAAAAGATTCTCCTTCACGTGAATTCGAGTCACATGAATCTTTGTCATGATTATGCATAATGTAATGCCTGAGATGCGATGAGATGAGTTAGAGTGCATTAATAACAAACAAAACTCGTGTCATTTGCAAATGATTTTCAAATAATTTTCAAAAAATTGTTTCAAGAGCTCATCCTCATATCCTCAGATTTTCTTGCTCTTGCAAAATTATGAAACTAGGGAACATATAGAAGCCCAGCCCTCAGTGACCATCATAGAACCAGTTTGGTGTGCTTTCACATGTCCTAAATAAAACATGCATCTATTTCATTGAAAAGGAAATGATAAAGCCGTATTACAACATACACCACCCCAGACCAACGGCTCAAGGTCAATGGCTTAATAGAGCTTATATCATAAGTGACTCAAACAAGAAAATTGAAATAACAATGAGTTCCCACGCAGGGGAAAAAACATAAAGTAAAAAGCTACGCTGAGCTAGAACCGTCCTACTCTAAAGGGTCGGTGATGCTCCTGGACGATTCAGCCTCCTCGCAAGTTAGGAGGGTGCATACAATATTCTCTTCAAACATCTTGGCTATACCATCAATAGCTCCATCTTCTTCCATTAGCATTTTCAGGGATCTCGGGAATGTTTCTTTCAGTGGAGGAGGAAGAACACTCTGGCAACTTCTATCTTTTATAATCCAACCTCCGTGGTCACCTCGGCCTCCACGTTCACCTCGACCTCCTTGAGTGCCTTGACCTCCACATTCACTGCGGCCTCCTCTGCTACCACGACCTCCATGCCCTTCGACAAACCCTAAGCCTTTTCTCCTTAAAACTCTTCGAGCCTCAATAGGCTTCCGAATCCCTTGTCCACGCAACCTTAGACCACCTCCAGGGTTGTACCCATTTGCTAACATAGTCTTCCCTACCGGCAGGGCCGGCTTGGATAATTCAAGAATGCCCATGCAATATCCCACATGAACGGGGATCATAGACACCGGCTCGAGAGTTTGAAAGCTTGATTCTTCTTTGCACTCGGGCTCCACGTATGGGATGGCTGTTTCATGGTACACCTTGAAGTCTGTTTCCCCGTGCACAGTGATGAATCTATTACCAACCATAAATCGTACCTTTTGGTGGAGGCTAGAAGGAATAGCGCCCACTGCGTGGATCCATGGTCTTCCCAACAAAAAGTTAAAGGCGGTTGGTATATCTAAGACTTGAAATGGTACTAAGAAAAGTACAGGACCAATAAATAGTTCCAACTCGATTTCTCCTAACACCTCTTTCCTCATCCCATCAAATGCGCGCACAGTGGACTTAGTTGGGCGTATCATTTCCATCTCAACACCTAAGTGGTGAAGTGTCGCTAATGGACATATATTCAGTATAGAGCCATTGTCAATCAACACTCTAGAAACAACGGTGCGATCGTGTTTCACTAAAATGTGCAACGCCTTGTGTGATCACCACCATTAGCCGGGAGGTCTTCATCAGTGAAGGAGATCTGATCCTTCAGTAGGATGGTCCCCACGAACTCCTGTAGCTGGATGTCATCGATTGTTTCAGGGACATGTACCTCGTTAAGGATCTTTAACAAAGCGTTTCTATACTTTTCAAAAGATTGAATTAGCTCCAGGATGGAGATTTGGGTTGGCATTTTCCGTAGTTGATTTACTATGTTGAATTCGCTTGTTTTCACCACGGCTGGGAATTGCCTCGCCTCCTCCTCTATTACGGCTTTCTTTTCGGCTCCTCAGGCAAGCGCATAGCAACGACTTGATTGAGTGACGGCATCTACTTCCTTTGTCCCGTAATCCCAGGGCACTGCTTTGGTGTTGAATTCCAAGGGAGGTTCTAGCATTATCACCTCGTCCTTTCCTTGAGGTGGTAGTTCGATCACGACCGGTGTCAAGCTTTCCTCCAGGATTTTGATCGCCAATAGTTCTTCGACCATAAGGTCAATCATCATTGGCTTAGTGGTTTCCATCTCGACATCACTAGTGCGATCCTCATCAGGCAATTATATTACCATCGGGGTAATCATAGCAACCATCCCCTCCTCTTGCGGCATCAGGTCATCCATGCCCCCCCATCCGTTAGGAATGATGTCCTTAGGATCATTAAAGAAAGGAATAAGTGCTACAAAAGTCCTAAAACTTGTCATGAAAATGCAATTGAGTCCTAAAACTTGCAAAAATGCAATTAAGTCCTAAACTTGTCAAATTATTTCAATCGAGTTCTAAAGTTAACGCCATCAACTTTTTTAACAGAAAATGCTGACGTGGCGCGGACATCAAATTTTAAATAATTTTTCATTTTCCACGTGTTTTTTAATTATTTTTTTATTCATTTTTTTAAAAATGTCGCCAACTCCCCTCTAGCGAGGCTGCCACTTTTTTTTTTTTTTTTTTTTGGAGTTGTTTTCTTTTTTTAAATAAATTTTCGCTTTTCTTTTTTAACTTTTAAATCTAATTTAAATTTAAAACAATTTAAAAAGCCACATGGAATATAAAATTTAATTTTAAACTCCACGTCAGCATTTTTCGTTAAAAAGTCGACGGTGTTAACTTTAGGATTTAATTGAAATAATTTGATAAGTTTTAAGACTTAATTGCACTTTTTGCAAGTTTTAGGACTCAATTGCATTTTCGTGACAAGTTTTATGACTTCTATAGCACTTATCCCTTAAAGAAACTAGAGGGAGGCGAATATTTCACATAGTAGTCATACTTTCACTTGGTTGACCCAACGTATCAAACACTTCACCTTTGTCGTGCATCTTCTCTAAGAAGTCACAGCTCCAAAAGGCTCTTTTAGCATCCATCCTCGAGACGCTTTCTATGACAACTTGTTTATCCTCCTTTAGGACAATAGGCTCAGTTTTCTCCATTTCACAATCATAAGTACCATTGTGAGATGATGAGCTAATCATGGATGGTGCCATCACGGGTAGTGGCCCTTGTTCTCCATCGACATTTTGGATTACCCCTATGCCTATCATTTTGCGGATATGTTCTAGTTATTTCCACATGGTTATGTCCTCCTCTCTTTCATAGTGCCCAACTAGCTCGAGGGCCTTATGCAGTTTAGGGACATCCACCACAAGGGTCGCTCACTCGCTTGCACTTCCCCAAGAATCATATTCACTCCTTCGGCATGATTGGGCAAAGGGTTTTGTTGCACATAGGGCGTAACTTCTTTGAAAGTCAACTTTTCTTTATCCAACGGGTTTTGAACCCTCAATTTCAATGTGTAGAAATTATCGACATCATGCCCCCTTTCTCCCATGTGGTATTCACATGTCTTGGTCACATCGAACCCTAGGAATCTTGGGTGATTGTCTTTAGCCACTTCCTTGGCTACCAATCTCTTTTCAAGGAGGATAAGTAACAGTTTTGACAGAGGTCGAGGTAAAGGTGTGAATTCCCTTCAAGGAAACTTATTGCTTTGGTCAAATCCCCGTGACACATTTCCTTGCATGGCTTTAGGCCTTTATCAAGGCGTCGACAATGACTTCGGTGCAGATGGCTCTTGGACAAGTGCCACTTCGACTGCCGTTTCCCTATCCTTCCTTTTTGGGAACTTTTTGCTATTCCTAGTAGATAATCTTCCATCAACTACCACCCATTCAACCCCTTCACCAACCTCCACTAGCTGTGAAAATGTTTAGCACCTAGAGTACACTAGTCCCTAGAAATAGTCGATGGCAAAGTCCTCAAGAAAAGCTACCTCATTTCTTTCTCACTCAATGGAGGCTTCACCTATGATGCCATCATTCTCCACCTCTAAATGAACACTTTAAACGGTCCATTCATATTCTTTTCCATCCGAACCAGCTCTTCTCTTGTAAGGACAATCTTAGAGTTGAACTTATATTGCCGTAAAAAATCATCAGCAAGATCCTCCCATCCAATGAGTTCTTCAATGTCTAGCACAATAAACCACGACAAGACGGGGCCATCTAAGCTATCTTGAAATGTATGTATGAGGAGTGGGACATTGTCGAGTGACGAGCCATCTTCCTCAAGTAGTATTTGAGGTGAGTTTTGGGGCAGCTAGTGCCATCATACTTTCTTGTGAATTTTGGCTTCTTGAAAGTCTCGAGCACTTTCACTTTGGCATATTGGGTTAGCTTGTTCACTCCTTTCATCTCGTATCCTTGAAGGACACAAAGTCACTCTTCCATCTTGGCCAAGCGTCTAGCACTTTCTTCATTGAAGCAAATGACAAGTTCCTCCTTTGGATGAGGATCCAGATTGACGATTACTAGCGTAACAGAATGAGCTTCCTTAGAAGCACCTTTTTCAATAGGATCGGTGACATGTGGCTCTCCAACTGAGGGTGGAGTGTGTCTCAACAAAACGGGAGTAGAGGTTCCAGCTATGGCCGTGACCGGAAGCTCACTGATTTTTCAACTTATCTCAGCCATCAAGGTAGTGAGTTGAGCCATTTGGTTCTCCATGTTAGCCACGCATATGATGACATCCTCATTCTCCATTTTGGCCTTTGCGTGAGTACAAATTGAAGATCTCCTCTTAGCCATGTTGATAGTCGGACAAAAGTAGACAACTTATTAGTACCTAAACAATGATAGATAAGCATATATAAGTATGGAGTAATGATTAGGCGGTCGGCCCATGACAAAGATCTAATCGCTCCAACTTGTTCATTTCATTGAAAGCAAGATTGCTACATAATGCAAGAGAAAATACAAGGGAGAACCCCTAAACAACGAAGCTATTCTGAAGATGGAAAGACATGACTCTCAACCCCCAATTTTCAACATTGAGACTTGAGACAAACTCCTTAATATTGCAACGTGGGCATGGTCTCGCTACAAATCGCACTTAACTCGATCTAACTAATGAGGACAGCTTCCGCTTGTGGTAGCTCCACTAACTCGGGTCAACTTCAAAGCATGCTCCTCGGCCTCTTTGAGCTCCCTTTTGAGGCGCTTGATCTCGGTTTGATGGGTGATCTTCAATGGCACTTTAGGAATCTTTGGGTGTAGACTCTTTGGGATCTTGTGCCTAAGAATGTACTCCATCGAGGTATAGTAGGTCTTTTCTTGCCTTTCCAAATTTTCTTTTAGGCCATATCAACTTTTGGGGGTGGACATATCCCACATCGACTTGACCAACGTGACGGAGTCTTTGTGATCTTGCCATCCGTTAGAGGAAGTCTATCTTGAGTGGGTCCTTCTTGAATAGCCGGTGGAAGCTATTGAATCTCTTGAACCGACGGCGACTTTGTCGGATAATATTTAGTGACTCCAATAATTCTCAGCAAAGGAATAGGTCTAGTAAGCCCACACACGAATTGCGCTTCTCAAACTCGAAGCCATTTGGCATGCCATTCGAAATCTTCAGGTCCAAGGTTGGTCATGAAAACTAACCACTTAAAATAATGATAATCGGGGCAAAATTTTCCTATCTCTAAACTTTAAGATAGGGTGGCTAGAGTCGAAATGTCGTTCACGGTCATTAAGCTACCAAACCCTTTAATGTGTGAAAAGAACCAAATTTGTGAAAGTTCTGGAGGAGCATGAAAGCTTTATTTTTTTTTTTTTGAAATGAGTAAGGGAAAGAAATGTTTTGATCAAGGCAGCATTAACAAAACCATTTCCCATACATACCTCACGAACTACCCATGTCACGGAGGGGTTAATAGTATTCCTACAAATGGGAAATATCACGAACCCAAAGAAAGCTAATAGGAAGATCCTATACTTTTGAAAGATGGGCATTTTGAAAAAACTCATTTAAGAATGAAAACGGGCAGGCTTTGCGATTGGCTTTCAAAACTTTTCTCACGTCCTCTCCATTAACTCTAAGGAACTCAGATAAGGTCAATGTGTGCTTAGTCCCTACAAGCGGGCTAACTAACTTCAACACTAAGGGTTTCCTAATGGCAATGCCATATTCTTCCAAGGTTGGAGTGAGTTCATGATCACCGAGTATGAACGTGCAAGTTCTCGGGGCACCAAACATGCGCTAACACTTGCACGACACCATAATGAGTTTCTATCTCTAATAGGGGAAGTAAACATCCAACATATGATCGCACCCAATCATGGCCAGTTGGTCCAGTATATCCTACCATGTAGTGAAGCTCGGCTTTTGAGGCAACAATGATGCGAAGCACGGGTACCCCCATTATATACTATCGTATGATCAATCTAATTTGCCATGGACCAACCAAAAGAAAAGCGAATAAGTAAATTGCGAAGAAAAGAATTTGAAAATCTTACCCTACTCATTGAGTAGCAAAGCCAATGACATAGACATACGCATATACAGTGGTTTGATTTCTACTCTAAACGACTCAAAATGGAGCCATAAGATCACCGGACTAAACCAATAAGGTCGTGGCTAGGTCGGGTTACCTATGACTCCGGCTTCTTCAAAGAACCAACCCGTGTCGCGCGGTTGCAAACCAAAGTGGGGACCTTTGACATTAGGAAAGAAATTTCAGGGTTGAGATGGGAGACTTGTACTACATGGTTGTAGTCGGAATGGTATCCACCTCAACACCATTCTAAGGGATCCTATGCGGCTCAAGTCCGGCAGCAAGTAGTGTGTGCTATGGTGTAATGCAATGCATGGGACCCAAGCATGACAATTTATAAGCAATCAACACTTCATACATAAATAAACCACTCATTCCTACACCCCCATACAAAATAAAGGTTAGTAATCATTACTCCTTATAACTCCCATAAACATTTAACATTAAACAACCGATTTGTTACGGATGTACTTTGGATCCTCACTACCAAACAATTTTATCTTTGAACACGATCAATTTTTGCCTAAGTCCTCTAAGGTCTAAAACCAGTTCCCAGCAGAGTCACCAAGCTATCATGACCTACCCTCGAGGGAGAGAGTAGGTTTAGTGGTATTACCTAAAGGACGGACCTAAGGCCCATGATTAGGCGCAAGCTCTCCTAAGCCCATACCTCGCATGAAATTAGGGTATTTTTTAAAGATTTTTGCAATAAGGAGTCGTCACTAGCCTATTGGGGTCGGCTAGAAACCAAACAGGGCATGGGAGTATGCCTCACTTCCTACACAATCAGAGAATCTAGGGTTAAGGACTTGATTACACTAATTAACCAATTAGTGCCATTTCGGTACCTAATCTTGTTCATTTAAGAAAAAAAGATTTTTATAAGGCAATTTGGATTGATTTTATACCTATCTACTAACATGTGTCATACGAGTGCACGCAATCATTAAGATAATAATTATAGCTACAAAGATCCTAATTACCATAAAATTAAACGTATGCAATTAAACATAACAAAATATGCAAATTAAACATGTGATATAATCAATATACATGCAAATAAAGGCCTAATTACACTAAAATGGCAATACATAGCAATTCCTAACCAAACCCTACAATTTTTTGATTTTCAATTTTTTAAAAAATTTAATTATTTTTAAAATAATAATAATAATAAATATTTTTTTGGCCGGACCGAGTCGGGTCCGGTCGATCCGATTAGGTGGGCCAGTCAAACTCGCCCGGATCCGGCTTGGTTGGGGGCTAGGCCGATCGACCGGTCCAAGCGGGCCTTCATGCGGTCGGGATTGGGCCTAACCGAGGGCCTAATCTTCGCAACGGGGCCCTTGGCGGTCTTGTGCAAAGAAGGCCCGGTGGGCCGATCAAGGATCTGGCCCATCTTGGCTTAGACTCCCTTGGTCACGACTGCTCAGTCGCAACCAGGGAGGCCACGACGGCAGGTAGGCGTTTTCCAGCAGTTGCGGGGTGCCGCCTTAGTCAGGCGAGGCGACAACTTTCCAGGACAGTTAGCGACACCACCCTAGTGGCCAACCGACCAAGCTGGGGCTTCACACAATAGAGGGAAAATAGGAGTTTCGGCTGGATATTTCGGCAAATAAGCAGTGGGCGTGAGTGGACAGATAGACTTCCGACCTAATTGGGGCTTGAGGCAGTCCTAAAATTCTCGGCAAGTGACCAGCGGACGGTTGGAGACCTATGGGGATGTACGAAGGCCGGGGTTCGCCCGAAAGGAATGAGACGAGCTCTAGCCAGCTCGACTTTATGGACCGCACAGCAGGTGTTTGATGAAATACCAACCTCAGTTCTGGTAGGAATGGCTACTTAGAGAAGCGTTGGAGGTGGCAGCGATGGCTTGGGGATGCGTCGGTGGCGATACCAGCGACCCGGAGGTGTGTTGGCGGCAGTATCCTTGGTCGGTTCTCACCTCTTTTCCCTGCTCTCTACCCCCTAGTTCTTCTCATTTTCTCGGTTCGCTGGGTTCCGGGGACTACGGCGGCGATCTTTGCGCCAATGACAGCTGGACGCTCCGAGGCTCCTCCAACCTGTTCCCCTCCTTTCCCTCTCGGTTTCTCCTCGTGTTTCTCTTTATGTTTATCCCTCTCCCTCCTCTGCTAATCTCCCTTTTTTCTCCCATTTCTTTCCCTTTTCCTCTCTTTTCTTCTATAGCTCGTCACGCAAAGACCCTTGCCATGCCAACTATTGGCGGACTGCTCTCGACTCGCGAATCACATCGGCTGCTTGCCACCTTGATCCCCTTGCTCCTCTGTCGTTGATCCTTTATCTCTACACGTCTGCCCGAGGACCAGCCGGAGGGAGGAAGATGGGGCGCGGGGCGGGCCGACGGGGGAAGAAGGCTGGGTTGTGGGGGAAAAGAAAAGAAGGAAGGTGGGCCAGTCCAACCCGACCCGACCTTTTTTAATTAATTTTTTAATCTAATTTTTTTGGCGACTATTTCCTAACCTTTTATGCTATTAAGTCTTAAGAAAAATGATGAAATTTAGGTGTCAACAATGATGTTTCTAAAAGCAACCTTTGGAAATTATTTCCATATTTGATTTGACATTGTGAAAGTGATGGTTTGAACCGTATTTAAAATGCCCATGATGTTTGTGAGAGCATTTATGCGAGTCTTGAGCCAACCTTGGCAATTGAATGCATTTCATAGCCAAGACATCACATTGTCTTAATTTGAAATGTCACATGTACCTCTCATGCATAATCATGTCATTCATTAGAAATGTCTATGTTCGTGATTGGCACATGTCTTGGTAATAAGTGATTTGCCGACGGTTCATTCACTTGTTTGATTGATTGGGAAATAAGGTCCAAAAGATCCGCATGCTTATTTAATTCATGCTCATGCATGTGGTTTCCAAATGTATATTAGGTCGATGCATGATATTGATGGGAAATCATGGGGATCGCATAAAACATGTTATTAGGTATTTATAAGCGTTATTGACCATACGAGAATACTGTCGCAACCTCCCTTTCGGCATCCCATTGTGCAGGCGCGTGTGGAGGCAATGGCTGACTAAGTTTATTAGGCTTAGCCCGGGTTCTCCCAAGCCCACCAATTCATGACTTATGGTCCAAATTTTTAACCCATGAGTTAATTTTAAATAGGAGTCGCCACTAATCAATTTGGGACAAGTAGATTAGAAACCCGAGTGAAATATTGGGAGAAATATTTCACTCATGCGCAACCAGAGAAATTAAGATTGGGGACTTGAGTACACTAGTTAATCACTAATACCCTTCTAGTATCTAATTTTGTTTAAACCCAAGGCTTTTGCATTTTCAAGGATTTTTCCATGCGTAAGAACATATTTTTTTATCTTTTCTTTTTTAACATAAAATGTAATTTCGGATTTTTTGATCTTTTTGAAAATACAAATCATTTTGGACTTTTTTTATTTTTTGGGAAAACATAAAGTATTTTTGGATTTTTTTATTCCTGAAAAAAAAATGATCTTTTCAATTAAAATTATTTTTTACTTTTTATTATTAAAATATTAATTCTTATTATAATAATATTATATAAGCGACCCGGTCGTCCACTAATGGCCCAGACGACGGCCCGCATGCATGAGCTCAAACCAGGCCTTCCTCTTTTTTACAAAAACTTAGCCCACAAAATGAGCCCACAAATTTTGCAAAATCCACATGCTTTTTAGCCCAAATTAGCCAGAATCCTACTCGGATATGACCCACATTCCCGACCCGATTCAAATGAGTGAAAACCTAGTCGAATACAACCCACGCTCGACCGATTTGCGACCCAACACCCTTTTCGCAGACTTGGCTCCCTTGTGCCCCTACTCTTGGTGATTTGTAGTGGAGGCAGCTGAGCTTGTCTCGTTCTGGGCTCGAGCCTTCCTTGGCCATCGCCTCAGCCAGCCCTAAGCCGACAAGTGGGCTTTCGCTCGGCTAGCCACCATTACTGACCATCATCGCTGGCCACCGTAAATCCAACTGCAACTGCTACACTTGTTCGGGAATTTTGTAGAACACCTAGAGGATGCCTAGGCTGGGAGGAGAGAAACCGAACCACTCGAGGTCGAGATTGCATTGGGACTCAAGGCGTACAACAAGCAAAGACCAGGGGGTAGCCGTATGATGGACGGTTGAGGCCAAAACTTGCATGAGGCGGACGGTTGCAAATTTCAGCCCGATGACCCCAAAACGCAAAGAAATAAAATAAACCCTAGCTCACTGAGGAAAGAAACATGGCAATGGGTCACTGGACCGCGATGCGGATACGGTGGTCGGTGACGACGCAACCCCCAGATCTGGTTTTTTCTTCACCTTTGCTCACGATCTCTCTCAAACTGTGAAGCCCTTGCTCGACTCACCTCTCTCTCTTGGGTTTGCTTACTCGCTAGCCTCCCTTGATGTCTCTTAGAGGAGGTCATTTGAGCTCGCTGCCTTGATCTCTCTTCCCTTGTGTTTCGCTTACTCTTCGAGCCTCCCTTGAAGTCTCTTTGGGGAAGTTCTCTAAGCTCCCTGGCTGTCAACAAAGATCGTAACCCACTTATTTATAGGCGAGAGGGTCCGGTCCGAGGAGTGTTGGGCACCGGTCCTCGCTCACCGACCGCATTCTCTTGATTGAATCAATGTCCCATCCCTTCTTCTTTGCGCAGGCGTGCTCGGCAATAAAGACGGGCATTAATGGTGAGTGAGAAACATCTCGTCCGTTTCTCATCCGTCGTCGGCTACTTCCCTCTCGGCCGTAGGTGTCCTATGCATGGGTTGCGAGAGAAGGAGGAAGAAGACAAGAGGGAGGGGGTTGGGCCAAGAAGAAGAAGAAAAGGAGTGGGACTGGGGGCTGTGTGGGGAAGAACAAAAGGAAGGGGCTGGGCTTTCATGCTCCCCCATATGAGCCCTTTTCTTTTTATTCCTTTATTATTATTATCATTATTATTATTATTTAATCTATTCGCAAAAAAAAAAAAAAGAATATAAACCCCGATGGGAACTAAGACCTAGGTGATGCGAAAAATATTTTTGTTAGGTCAAATTGATCCCTAATTTTCTATGCAAATCAATTTTAAGTATTTAGTCATAATTTAGGTGTCAACAGCTGCCCCTTTTGAAGGTGAGCTCATAGATGTTACATTCAAAGATGAACTGATATCTAAATTTTGTCCATGCACATGCAGTGAATTATATCTTATTCAAGACCATGTGTCCTATGCAAAGAAGAGGAGCAATATAACACTATACATACTAAGACAAATAAGAAGATACTTGTAGTTATTTACTTAGAATGAGCGAGATGGGGCATGAACCCTGAGTTTGGCAAGTATTAGGGTATAATCTTACCTAATGAAGTAAGGAAGTTGCTTTTCCAAGACCCAAGCCTTTCTCCAGTCGCCTTGATGGGAAATTACTTTTCGGGACCCGAACCATTCTTCAATCGTTTGTTAGAGCAATAAGTTGTTTACCCGCCTTTCTTGGGGATGCAGCCCTTTCTTGGGATATCTTCTTGTTGGGTGCCTCATCTTTTTGTCAAGGCACCAGTTGATTACCTAACCTTTCTTGGGGATGCGCCGACCTTTTTCAAGGTATCTATTTGTTAAGTGCCCGATCTTTGTCAAGGCACTGATTGATTATTTGACCTTCCCCAGGGATGCACCGATCTTTCTCAGGGCATCTGTTTGTTGGTTACCTGATCTTTGTCAAGGACACCGGTTGATTATCTGACCTTTTTCGAGGGAGGCATTGACCTCTCTTAGAACATCAATTTGTTGGGTGCCTGATCTTTGTCAAGGGCACCGGTTGATTACCCGACCTTTCTCGAGGGATTCGCCGACCTTTCTTAGGACATCCGCTTGTTAAGCGCTTGACCTTTTAGGGCATATATCTTAGAGGATACATGGACATTCACAGGCATTGAAAGAGTACCTGGACATTCGCAAGTACTAAAAGAATACTTAGATGTTTGTAGGCATTGAAGAAGTACCTAGATGATCACAAGTACGAACTCTAAAGGATACTTGGACATTCGCAGGCATTGAAAGAGTACTTAGATGATCACAAGTACTAAACATTGGAGAATACCTAGTCATTTACAAGCATCGAAGGAGTACTTGGATGATCATCACAAGTATGAACCCTGGAGGATGCCTAGACATACACATGCATCGAATGAGTACTTGGATGATCACAAGTACAAACCCTAGAGGATACCTGGGATATGCGTGAAGGTCTTTCACCTCCAGGAGAAAGAAGTTGTGATATCGAGGAGACACCTTTGTGAAAGTCTCCCATCTCCTTAAACATTTGTGAGGTCTCCTACCATATGGTAAATGGAATATTGAGGACGTACCAATGATATTCATGAGGGTCTCCCACCTCCTGGTATATGGAATATCAAGGATGTGTCTCGAATATTCATGAAGGTCTCTCACCTCTTGGTAATTGGTGAAAGTCTCCCACCTCTTGGTAACATAAATTTTGAATGTAGCATGAGACTTACCACGGATGGCTGTAGGCACCCGAAAGGGCCGGGACACCTAGGTAATTGCAAGTGTACAAAGCAAAGTGGAATACTTAGATAATCACAAGTATCTGGGGACAACTCAAAGGCGTGTTCAAGTGTTGTGATGATAAGAGAGCATACCGGGTAACCATAGGCACACAAAGAAGTGGAATACTTGGACAGCTACTAGTATTTGATGAAACAATTTGAGGACAACTCGGACAGGTCAAGCGCCATGGAAAGGAGTACATGGACAGTGGCAAGTACTTGAAGACAATGGAATGCTTGGGCTGTCGCAAGTATTCATACTATGAGGACAACTCGAATAAGTCGAGTGTTGATAAGAGAGAGTACTTGGACAAAGAAGTGGCAGGTACTCGGGACAATGAAATACTTAGACAGTCGCAAGCATCCAAACTATGAAGACAACTCGAATAGGTCAAGTGTCGATAAGAGAGAGAGAGTACCCAAACAAAGGGTAGGTACCCAAAGAAAATGGGACACTTGACAGTCACAAGCATCCAAACTCGAAGACAATTCAATCAATTCGAGTGTTGATAAGAGAGAGTACCCGAATGGTGTTAGGTACCCAAAGACAATGGGATACTTGGATAGTCGCAAGCATCCAAACTCAGAAGACAACTCGAATAGGTCAAGTGCTGATAAGGGAGAGTACCTGAATAGTGGTAGGTACCTAAAGAAAATTAGATACTTGGACAGCTTGCAAGTATCCAAATTCTTAAAACAACTCAAATAGGTCGAGTGTCGATAAGAGAGAGTACACGAGCAGTGGTAGGTACCCAAAGAAAATTGGATACTTGGACATTCGCAAGCATATAAACTTTGAAGACAACTCGAACAGGTTGAGTGTCAATAACACAAAGTATCCGAAGGGTGGCTGGTACTCAAGGGTAATGAAACATTCGATTGGACACAAGGTCTTTGGAAATAAGGGTAGAGATATGCTTACTTGATGATATATCTAATCTCTGAGAGTGTGTCTGCTATACACAATATGAGCACAGGATTGTATATGGTGTAAATTTATGATTTTAAATGTGGTTCATGTATGATAATTTTGTCAGTTTTGTATCACCTAAGTTCCACTAGAAAATTTTGAAAGACAATCTTCATTGAGAATGTAGATGTCTTGAACATGCTAAGTGAGGGACTTTTAGTTTGAAATGACTTTCCACTCACCCTCATCGAAAAGTTTGTTTTATCCCGATCATTAATGCGGGATTTATAAGGACTACACCATCTCACCGTCATCATGTTAGCGGGGGTCCGAGTATTCTCACAGGTGGTATAACTTTACCAATATGAGAGGTCTTTCCCAGGACTATAATGTAGGCTTGGTCAACGGCTCATCAAAGGGGACCATCAAGGTTAAGGCTTATGAAAGAAATGCAGCATGATTATCTCGGGTTTACAAGTCAAGAACCCTACAAAAGAGATGCTTATAAACATATGAAATCCTACATTAATTGAAGTGCCCTAGTCCAAGAGATTTTTACAAGAGGGATGTAATGTAGGCTTGCCTCATGTGTAAAAGGGTGACAAAGTTGGTGATTACCTTGGCATTGTCACCAGCTTTTTTCTTCTCACTTTGTTAGATGGAGGCTCCATTAATTGAACGGCAACAACATCTTTACTTTGGAATACAAATGGCTATATTTTTTGTCTAAGGGCATTGACCTTACTTTTTTATTATGCACACTGCTTTTTCATGCCCTTAGTTTTTAATCCAATTTTCTCTTCTATGGGCATTGACCTTGCTTTTACCAAGCACGCTGCTTTTTCAGGCTCCTAGTTTTTATTTTTGTTGTCTGAGGAACTGGCCTGGGCAAGTTCAAGCAAAACATTGTTATTAGACTCTTGGGGTCTTCATCTTTAGTTAGTGCTCCAAATCACGCTGCTTGAATGGCAGTAATTCTTGCTTTGCCTCAATGTGAGGGTGGAATTATAGACTCAATTGGGTTGTATAATGAATACAAATGCATCGTCTTTCCTCATTCTAGGGCACTTAAATTATCGTGAGTGTTCAATATGCAATAAAGAAACCTAAAGATATTGCAAGCAAGAAAATTTTTATCCCCTTTCTCACCTTGTGATATTGCCTCGCCTCTTATTTGCCCCAATGTGGGGTGGTTTTTGACAAGGGTATGAAAGAAACTTCACAAGTGTGTGGGCTCAAAGGGGGTAAGCAATGGATAACTTGTAGTATTTAGGGTAGAGAAATGAAATACCACTCACTGCTTTGGTTATCGTACCATTCGCGAGAGAACCCCTTACCCTGTAGACATGGAATTTTCTACACTCATCTCATAAGTGTTTAAATAGGGGACTGTGTGTAGGATATGGCTTGCCTTTCATCATCCTGATACACCTCATTTAGCAAGCTCGATCAATCTCATATCCTTCATTCAGCTGTCTATTATGATAATTCTTAGTAGAATTAGTAATCTAGATAGACAAAAACATCATGCAGAATCCATTTTGAAAAAGTCTGCAGAATTTTAAACATGAGGGATTTTATGCTCTTAAAACAAATACATGATTTTACTCAAAAACTTTGGAGGTATTTATTTAATAGAATTGTATTTAAATATGTTAAATTTTGAACATCAAAGGGGTTATTCACAAATGGGTGTCCACGAACTGTCCTTATTCAAATTATCAGCCGGGGTAGGGAATATGATCATTGATTTAATGGTCATCTCTGCTTTTGCACCCTGCAGAAGAGAATATGCAAAAATAGATCAATTAGTATGGTCAAAATCAAATGTGAATTAAGGCTTGAAGGGTTTCTATCATCTGCTTTGGTGATACTTGGGACGCCATTTCGCTTTAGAGAGTTTATCAAAGTCTCGATATGCCTCTCATTGACTTGTTATCAGTGTCTTTGATAGTCAAGTGATCCTACAATAGATAAAAAAGAACATGTTAGTCACGAACTCTTTCAGGAGTCGAATAATTGGGAGCGATACAACATTAGCCTTCATTGGTTTGTTAATGATTGAATAGACTTGAAGTTTTAAAGCACGAGGAGGATATGAAGCTCGTTTTTTTTATTTTATCGTGCCATTTGCTCTCAGTTGTTACAGATGCAAAAGAAGTAAAACAAAATTTTTATTAGCTTTTGCATATTGCAACTAGTCGCCGCTTCTGAGGATTGAACCCTAGTCGCGTCTAGACCACTTCAATCCCCATTCCACCATGCTGTGATACTAGTAGTGTTCATAGAGCACTTCTTTTTTATCTAGTCGAATCGGCTCCTGGACGACATGTCCTTTCGCACCTAGTTAGGTAAATGTGATATAGGTCACTTCCATATACTTGCTTGATCAGTATTGATTTACTCAAATTAACTTATTGAGTTTGTTACTTGAATTCCGATGCTTTCTCAAATGTTCGTGATTACCGTTTTATCTTGTCATTCTTCTTTGTTGAATCGGCCAAATACATTTT
>CM024622.1:43855635-43928204 GCA_014182585.1 Eucalyptus coolabah
TTAGATGAAGGACAAAATGAGAGGGAGGGAAGTCATATTGATAAAGATGAACAGATAGGGAGATGGCCTGAAATCTTGGGAGAAGATGTGGGTGATGAAGACTTCATTGGATTAGAATGGGAAATTGCTATATCCAAAGAACCGGAAGATGAATATTTGGCTTCAGTAAGTTTCCCAAATGACGAAGATGATGAACTCGCACAGTCAAGACAAAAGCAAAGGGAATTTCTCAGAAAAAAAGTTGTAACTTTAGCAAAGAGGCTCGAGCCAATAAATAGGGATGGAGTTTTAGCTGAAGGTAATAGAAGTGAAGATGAAGAAAGTCATGCAATGAAGTTGTTGGTTTGGAGAATGAGCTTGACAATGATGATGAAAAACCTGCTCATGGAAGATAAAGTAAGTACCCTTGCTATGATCCGACTCGTTGATAAACATGTTTTGTCTATGGACATGAGATTTGACAATGCCAAATAATTCAGGGAAGTTGTTGTGAAGAACTCAATTGTTGACCAAATGAGCGTTGAATTTATTAAAAACACGAAGGAATTTGTGAGAGCTAAGTGCTCACAACTCAATTGTCCATGGAAGCTCTATGACGCGCTGAATAAAAAGGATCATTCTAGATTAGGTCATTCCGGGAGAAGCATACTTGTCCAATTATCTTTAACAATAAAAGGGTAACAAGTGTGTGGTTATCGAAGCATTTTTTCAATACTATCAAAGCAATGCCCAAGATCAAGAGTCCTCAATTTCAGGTGTTAGTGAAAGAGCAATTAGGGGTTAATGTGTCAAGGAATCAATGCAAGAGAGCTAAGATGAGGGTGATGAAAATATTGATGGATGGGTATAAGGAAGAATATGCATATATATGGGATTATGCTGGTAAATGCATGTTTCAAAACCCATCTAGTAGGGTATATGTAGAGGTTATGGAGAGGCCACTCCTTGATCTTGGGACTAGATTTGATAGATTTTATGTCTGTTTTGATCCATGCAAATAGGGCTTCTTGGCTGATTGTATAGGAGTTATAGGATTCGATGGATGCTTTCTAAAAGGTTTATGTAAGGGGGAGTTGTTGGTTGCTGTGGGGAGAGATGCCAATAATTAAATGTTTCCAATAGCTTAGGCAGTGGTAAAGATAAAGAACAATGATATTTGGTCCTAGTTCCTCAAAATTTTAATAGCTGACCTTAAGATAACCGATGGGGGAGGATGGACATTCATAAGCGACCAACAGAAGGTAATTCCATCATGAATTAATTCATTCCCTTTTAATATTAATCACTTACATATTTTTCCTAACTTGTATTTATTGGTTTGAATTTTTATAGGGACTTTATTCCTGCATCGGCTGAGTTGATGCCACATGCTGAGCATAGAATGTGCGCGAGGCACATATATACAAATTAGTCAAGGAACTTCAAAGGAGATAGGCTACGAAAGTAGTTCTAGCAGATAGCAAAGAGTATCAACATGGTTGATTTTAGATTAGCCAAACAAGGATTGTTGCAGCTGACAAAGAAAAGTTTTGATGCACTCTTCCAAACAGAAGCTAAGCATCGGTGTCGGGTTTTCTTCAGCGATGAGTTCAAATGCGATATCATTGATAACAACCTTAGTGAAGCTTTCGATGGCAGAATTTTAGAGACTAGGTGAAAACCAATCATCAGCATGCTTGACGATGTTCGAGTTATGGTGATGACTAGATTGCATAGGCAAAGAGATGAGTCTATGAAATGGACTAAAGACTGTGGCCTTAGGATTGTGAAGAGATTAGATCCAAATATTGCTAATAGTGGGTTCTGCCATCCAGTTTGGAACAGAGATAATGTCACGCTCTGATCCTCGGGCACGCACACATCCTTCTCTGTTGGTCGATTTTAATATGCGATACCCTAGGACTATGTATCGCCGACCCTTTCATTTATTTAAGCATACGCGGAAGCAGTTATAAATCCCCATACAATCCATCGATGGAATAGAAAAGCAAGGCCATATTTTTCATATTGAAACTTATAACCAAACTTTTATACAAAATACAAACCAGAGTACTTCATAACTATTCACATCAAAATGGAGATCTCGAAAGAGATAAAATCTCAGTTCACCCGGGCCATACTCAAGGCCCCTCTCGGGATTATCTTCTTCTCCCAAAAATCCTTCTCCTTAAGTTTCACCACAGAGTACTCATTCTCGATTCCTCCTCAGCTCCTCAACGGGGTCCTAAAATGTTTTCCCCAAACTGCGATGAGACTATGTCTCAATGAGTTCTACCCCACTAAGACTCAATTAGGGAACCAATACCCTACTCGGTTACCTAAGCACAGCACGAGTCAGAGGACTTACCTTGGCCTCAATCTCAACCTACAATTCAAGGTTATATACGAACACTTCATAAATCATAATGAACAATCAATCAAATCATTTATCAATCAAACTAGTCGATTACATGTCAGACGGACCATTCTAGGTCATTGATTCCACAACATATATCCTTCCTCAAGCACTCGATCACAGAGCCACATCAATGCTCTCGGGTGTCAAGTTCGCCAAGGTGACGTATCCACTAGACAATTGCGTGTGTTCTTTAAGGCGCCGTTTTCGCTAGTGATATCCCAAATCACCGAACCACACATGCCTACAACGATTTGTTCAATAGACAATTGCGTGTGTTCTTTAAGGCGTTGTTTTCGCTAGTGATATCCCAAATCACCGAACCACACATGCCTATGATCATGTATTCAATAGACAGCTACGTGCGTTCTTTAAGGCGCAGCTTTCGCCAAGGATATCCCAAATCACCGAACCACGTATGTCCATGATGGGATATGTACTAGACCGCTACGTGCATTCTTTAAGGCGCCGTTTTCGCACCGAATCATGTATGTCAAAGATGATATCCTTAGTCACCGAACCACGTAGGCCCATACACCATGTTTAATCGGTTATAGCTCAGAGTATTTCTAGTCCACTCTCATGATTCCATCCACTTTACAACTCAACCAAGCATTATAAATGCTAAATAAATATACTTGGCCATCACCAATCAATCATTCAATCTCAATCAATTCCAAATCAATTTAGGGTAAATCCCTAAAATATCACAATTTATTTAATTCCATGCAAAGTAGAGCTCAAATAAATAAACAGACTGCACCACGATAATCAGCATGAGATTTCGGTCGTCGGCTAACCCAGCCTTAATTTCCGAAAATAAATAAATAATTAATTAATTTCAAAAATTAATAATTAATTACAATAAATCCAATTTAGCTCAAATCGGAGCTCAATTAAATAATTGACTTCACCACAATTATCAGCATAAAATTCTGGTCATTGGCCATCCTAGTTGAATTTCTTGAAAATAAATAATTAAATAATTAATTTCGAAAATTAAATAATTAATATAAAAATTCAATTTAGCTCAAAATAAAGCCCAATTAAATAAACGAACTTCACCACAGTCATCAGCATAATATTCTGGTCACTGGCCATCCAGTTAAATTTTCGAAAATTAATTAATTAATTAATTCCGAAAAGTAATATTTAAATGCCAAAAATTCCACTTAGGCCCAAATTATCAAATTGAAGCCCGATTAGGGTCAAGAAAATCCCGGCTACTTTCAATAAATAGTAGACCATGTCTACTTGCTAAATACACATTCAATTTATCTAATTTGCATCACATTTGACTAATAAACACTAATCTAACAACCTAAACCTAATTAAATAAAACTAAACAACCAATAAGTGTCATTAGCTTACTAAGCAAGGATTAGTGAGATTACTCACAAGAAGCGCGTGCTAACCGGATCAATCCGACAGGGACAGCGCGAGGAACAATACTTCCCAAAGCACGGCTCGGGTTCGGGCCCTGAAATGGCCCAAAGTGAGCCCAAGGGGGCTGGAAACCCACTCGTGGGTTTCTACCTTGGCTGGCCGGAGCTAATCCGGCGGCCAAAACGGTGAGGGGAGGCCGATGGAGGCTGAGGGGGACGTCGTGGTGGCCGGGCGGTGGCCTGAGGACGGCCGGGCAATGGCTGGAAGCTGCGGGCCGAGCCGGGATTCTGCCGGAATCGCACGGAAGACGCCTAGGTGCGAGGAGCGACGGCTGGTGGAGCTCGCGGTGAGCGGCGGACACGCGGCACGAGCGCGGGCGGCGGGACAACGATGAGCGGTGGGCAGCAACGGAGCAAAGCGACGGCAAGCTCAGTTGTCTCTATTTTCCGCTTCGGGTCCGTTTCGCTTGCACGAAGAAGAAAGAATAAGAGAGAGAGTGACAAGAGAGAGAGAGAGAGAGAGAAAGGAGAGATGAGAGAGATTTGACTAGGGAAAGGGGGAAGAGAAAGCAAAGTGGAAGACAACAGGGGGTGCAGTCGGTGGGGAGGGTAATTCGCACAAAGGGGGATGGGAGAGGAGAGAGAAAGAGAGAGAAAAAGAAATAGAATAATAGCCTTATTCTTATTTCTTTCTTCTTTTTTTTCTTTCTCTTTCCCTTTCTATTTTCTTTTGGTCTTCAATTTTTCCTCCGATAATTTCTTTTTGAAATTTCGGACTCGGTAATAAATTGACAGACGATGAGACGGTCCTAAAAATGAATTGTGACACGCTCGAATATTCGATTCTCGAAATCAATTTAAATTTCATGGTTAGAATCAATTAGACGCGATTTTAGTCCAATCCAACCAATTGAGTAGCTTTTAGGGATTTTACTGCAGATACATCCCTTAATGGCTTCACCCAATGGGTTGGTTAACTCGTGATTGATCAGCTCGTAGAAAAAGGACCATAGGCACGTTGGCGACATGCCCATTTCACTTTATCGAAAGCAGGGTCGAATTTCGGGATGTCACGATAATGGATATGAGATTATTCATAATTAGGATAAGTATGTTGTCAACCGGATAGAAAAAGTGTTCATGCCGAGCCTAGCAACCGAATAGAATTCTCTATGCCCATGCCATTTGTACTATTCAGATGAAGCAAGAAAACCAAGATGATTACCTAGATGATCGGTACAAAAAAAGCTCATACCTTGCTTCATACCAATTCATGATGCAGCCTATCAGAAGCAGCAAATTTTGGGAGCCAACAAATCATGAAAGCCCTCTACCTTTGTCATTAAAGAAGCAAATAGGATGGCCAAATAGGAGACGAAAAATGCAGCAGGAAGAGGTATCAAGTTAGAGGATGAGTAGGACTGAGGTAAAGATGAAATGCTCCTATTGTCGCAAGGAATGGCACAATAAGAAAGGTTGTGAGCTGAAAAAAAGTAGCATCAACATCAAGCTGATTTAGTGCTAGGGATAGGATCTACTGAAAAGCTTCTTCTTGGTCCCATTGAAGGAAGGACAGAAGGCCCTACTGTAATGCCTACTAAAAGGCAAACAGAAAGTCCTTTGTAAGGTAAGTATCCTCTTTGCCTCAGTGACTTTTTAGTTCATATTCGATAGAGTTTGATGGTTAACCAGGTGTACTAGCTTCTGTTGTACTTTTTCTCTGTTATGCACTTGTAATTTGAGAAGTTCTTTCCATTTGTTTCCCACCATGAAAATGAGTAGAAGTCTAATTATTCAAATCATTATAGTTGGTTATAATCCTTATATAGTACATTATTGTAAAGCCTACTAAAAGGCCAGAAATAGGCCCTGTTGTAGGCTCAAGTGCAAGAACAAGGATTGGAATAGGCAGGACAACAAAAACAATTGAGTCCACTGTTGAGCAAACGAGAAAAAAATATCTTGTAAGTTGTACATCGCTGTATTTTTCTTTTATTGGTTGAAATTTAAATTTGTTATGTGTTTCTCAAATGAAAAAACAAGCAACTGCACAAGTTGCAAATGTTGCTCCCCCATTTGTTGCTGCTGAAAATGATACACCACAGTGACCAAGAGGGGCTCTTGGAAAAAGATTAAAGCAATATGGTTATGGGATTTATACAGATGAACATACTTGAATGACTATTTTGAATGTAAAATTTGTAGAACTCATGCATTTAATTTGTCGTACTTCAATTCATTTGGTTGACAATATCGCTATATTCTTGTAACATGGGAGAACTCCGGAGGTACTTCTCTCTCAAGGTGGCCTAACTCAAGAATCAAGGGCACAACCAAAGAAGAGTGCTCTAAGGAAGAACATAGCCGCATAACTGCAAAACAGCCATCCAAAAAGAACCCAACATCAGCCTTCCATCTCAACCAACGATTGGGAGCAATAGTGATGATATGGACTAACACATGACACGTGCTAGAACAAGAATAGCCATTGTCGATAACAAGGAAAATGAGGTGACAGAAAGCCTAGTTAAAGAATCTGTACATCCAGTTTGAAAGAATGCTCGGATTATGAATCAATTCAAACCTCCAAGAGGAAAAGGAGATCGGGGTGTTGTCCATATTGACTGGTGGGAGGGTGCTGGACATAGTCTCTTTTCATGTTTTCTTTTTTTTTAAGAGGGTGTTGGATATTATATCATTGATGATAGTTGATGCCTGCATATTGCCATTGTTTTGTTTTTTCTAAGAGGGTGTTGAACCTTCAGTGATTGGGGAGTGAAGTTAGACATATTTTTCTTTTATAAACAATCAATCAATGTCAATGGCAATAGCTGTTTTTGTTATTTTTTTCTCGTGTTGGTTGTTTCGGCTAGTAATGCTAGTAAGACAGGTTATCAATTATGCTGTATATTTTTTTTTATGTTGGTGCAATGTTCTTATGAGGTTGATATTATTTTTAGATGTGTGCATGTACTATTACGGCTAAAGTTGTGGATGCTAATGAATTTGTGGGGTTCTTATTGTATGTGCTAGTGCAAGAACAAGATGCAATTTTGGGTGCTAGTGCATCTTGTTGTATCAACACTTGTTTGGGCTTGTACAAGAAAATGCACCAGTAACTCAACCGGTGCAACAAGATGCAAGATGCACCACCACTAGTGCAAGTCAAGTGACGTTTGAAACTAACATGTTCTTTTTTAAAAAACTTGTACAACACAAGTGATCACTTTGTAATTGCGACTAGCACTTAAATGATCATTTTTATAAAAACTTGGCACTCAAGCGATCACTATTTATAACTTATGGCATTGAAATGGTCAATTGTGAATTTGTCACCCTCTCTTAATTTCTCCATGGTTTGCAGTTGCAGCAAACCATTACCAAATAAAAAACGCAGCAAATCATTATATTTGAAGCAAAAACTAACCAAAATAAATATTAACAATATATACTAAACAATAAAAATTTTAAGTGCTCACAACTAATGCATTGCAAAAGCACCTTCCATTTCACCATGGTTTGCAATTGCAGCAAACCAGCAAACCAGCAAATTATTACCAAATAAAAATACAGCAAACCATTATATTTGAAGAAAAAACTAACCAAAACAAACATTGACAATACACAACTAAATAATAAAACTTTTAAATGCTTAGAACTAATGCATTCGAACTCCAACCTTCCATTTATACCATAGATTACAACAAAACCTTCTGCTCTATACAAAAATTACAGCAAACCAAAAACACATTTTACTTATAAATAATCCAATACAAGTGCATAATCCACATCTTCGACTATGGTAGACATACAAACTTCTTCTCATTACTCACTTCACATTTGAATAAACTATCCAAGAGAATAAGAACACAATCAACACTCGATAAAATTTTCTTTCAATTTTCAGCCTTGAAACCTCCCTCTTCAAATGGGCGATCAAAGATGTTAAACCCTTCATTTGATCTTGCATTGAGTCGATATCCTCCAACTCGTCCATTAACATAGGTGGAGGTTGATTTCAGCCTTCAAGTAACTCCAAGATCAACTCTATCGCTCGAACAAAGAGTTTCCTATCAACTCATTTGAAATATTTGCACTTCGAGCCTTCTCTATATCTACCGCACCCATGGAATCTTCTCCGGGATTCAACCGACTCCAAAATGTTCTTCTCGAACTCAGTAACCTATAATAACAGAAACATTCACCGTCTAATTCACTTTTTTTATAGGAATGTAAGCCACTATTGAAGTTTTTACCCTCTATTTGCAAGAGCGAGCTGATAACTTTAGGAGAATATTAAAGTATGCACTCGAATTGGTCGAATTAGGGATTTAAGGTTTTCAACTTCCGTTTCTGGTCAAATTTAGGGATTTACGGTTTCTTATTTAGGGAAAAGACACTAAACGGCATCGTTTTGTTGTTTGCATGCTGATTGTACTCTCTAGCGATCCATGTCAGCTTCAAATATTAATAAAAACTGTCACGTTGGATTTCCGGTCAACCAAATTGGCCTTGGAACTAAAATGAGCGTTTTCAAAAATTTTGGCACTTAAGTGATCCGACTGAAACTTTTGGTATCAAAGTGAGAACCGTACACAACTTTTGGCACTAATAATATACTTACTCCATTTATCTAGATAGGTTCGGAAATTTTCCGGGCCCGTCTCGCTTTTTAATTTGGCTTTTCCAGCCTAAGTGTGCATTATTGGTATTTATTAACTTCCGTAATTATTTAATTAATTATTATTTTCCGGAAATTAGACCAGGATAATCGGTGACTGGAATTTTATGCTGATTGCAAAGGTGTTATTGATTTATTTATTTGACTGCTATTTTGTGCAAATTGGGTGTGATTTGCAATTTTTGGAGTATTTATCTCAAAATTTATTAATTTCGGTAATTAATTAGAAATTACCAAGCGTTGGTTTACAATGCCAAAAATATGTATTTTGGATTGTTTGGATTACTGGGATTTTAAAAAGGAAAAATATTGCATTTTGGCTAAGGCCAACCGTGTACCCATATACAATTATTTTTATCGGAAGGATAAAATGGTGGCATTCTCGATAGTGAGAACAAAAGATACTATATCGCTTACGGGCCTTGATATGTCAATTTAGCGTGAGCAGATACTTTTATCAGCTTAGAGTGAGCATCATGAGTATACTATATTAGCCCGATAGTTTGATATGTCAGCTTAGCGAGAGCAGTATACCTTAGCAGCTCCTAGTAAGCATTATTAGTATATTATATCAGCCCAATGGCTTGATATGTCAACTTAAGGAGAGCAGTATACTATTTATCAACTTAGCGAGCTGTATTATCTATTTTCAACTTAGAGTGAGCAGTCCTGATATAATCGGACTTCATAGATAGTGTTGGATGGATTGACCAAGCAATGGTCTTGATAACATGGAATCGACTAGGTCAATTGATCGATGACAAATTTGATTTGTTGAGGTGATTCGATGATTATATGAATCATATTGACTTGCAGGAAGGAACCGAGGCGAAGGTAAATCCTTTGACTTGTGGTTGTGCTTAGGCAACCCTTGGAGTGCATTTTCTTCCTAGTCAAGTTTTAGGGGGTGAACTTGTTGAGACGTCGTCTCACCCCATTGTGGGATAACATTTTCAGGTCCCTGGATGGCAGCTTCTTCTGAGCATTTTTATCAACTGAAGAAGGTCACTGAGTAGAGGTGTTACATTCCGCTTCATGGGAGCCCTAGGGGATGGAAGTATGAACTTGTGAGGTCCGTGGTTTGGGTCAATGCGGGTCTACCCCCATAAGGTACCCCATCGATATAGATCATGGTACCGTCAAGATCGAAATGGTCAGAGAGAGCGTCCCATACCGGAATCGAAGATACCTCCGTATATACGGGAGGTTGCTTTTGAGAAAGGCACGGCAGATCTCCCTCGTGGTTTGGTGGTAGATTTGGATCTTTCAGATCCAGGGACTCCAATGTATTCAGTTGTAGGCTCTAATGAGGATGAGAAGGAGGAAGAGGATTTGTAGTTTTATGAACCCCTCCTGTTTTGCAGACTTTCTTTTTATAAACTGATGTTGTATGGCTTGGTATATGTATATATAAGCGTGTTGTGGTTTGAAAAATTTATGGCCTTGCTTTTCTATCCTATCTTGTTGTTGTCTGGAGAAATTATTTATTTCCTTCCGTACGTGCATTTAAAATGAAAGGGTTGGCGATGCGTCCTAGGGCGTCGCTATTTAATTGACCATGGAGGGATGGGCATGTGCTCGGAGGATCGGGTCGTGACACTAATAATCTCCCCAATTTTTATGATGACAAAACAATTTCTAAATATTCAGATGTGTAATCATGCTTTTAAAGATATTAATAAATCAAGGCAATCTTAAGCACATAAATAATCTTTAAATATGAGTATTCAAAGAATGTAATTCAAATTAGAAGATAGCAGTAGATAGCAAATAAATTGAGCAGAAAATAATCGCAGCTCAATATTATGCAATAAATAATATCAACCATTCAACACATATGCATATTTATATTCTCTCCCCCTTTTTTTATAATCAAAAAGCGATAACAATGAAAAGAGTATTGCGTAGAGAATATAAAATGATAACAAATCTATCTCACATGAAACACAATTTTCAAAAAAAAAAAATCAGCTTTTACAAAGTAAATCAAATATTAAAGATATGAAATATAGCTCTTTTCGATCATATATAACGGCAAATATTTAATAAAAATCACGGATGCATTGTAAAATTCACTTACCCTTTTTGTCATAATAAAATGATAATATCAATAAGAGATATGTTCATGACAAAATGTAATAAAATATGCACTAACTGGATTTTGTAGATCTTAAATTCTGACACATTTACCTTTGTCCTTCCTTCATAATAATCAAGATCACGATCAATTCAAAAAGATTTTGCCATAATTGATTAACGCTCCCCCTCAATTTGTTGCCTTTTGAGGTGATCACGATTCTTTTCATTTCTTTTGGATTCACTTTCTCCCTATCATCATGACAATATTTGTGAAAACTTTGTACAAGGAAGAGAATCTTTGAGCCTCCAAAAATAGTATGGAATTTCCACAATTTTTTTATCGAGCTTTCCAAAATCCATATGGAAGATTCTTTTGCCACCTGCAAATTCTTGTATAATAGATAACAAATCTTGCAAAAATATCACGTAATACCTTCCTCCAATTTGCGGATCAAAACTTGCTAGATATAAGATATCTTCTACGAATATAGCAAGAATATCGATGAATATGCAATAGTATCTTTCAAGATCAAAGGGATTTCCTTAAGCATAAATCTCAAAAAGATATTTGCAATATAAATGATAAATAATCATCTATAATCTTCATAAAATTAGGGGTATGCAACGGAAACCACCCGAATCCGGGGACCAGACCGACCGGACCGGACTGGCTGGTTTTGGGCGATTCCCATGGTTGGCGGTCTGGTTCCCGGTTCCTAATCTTGGAACCATCGGCCGGTTGGTCCGGTTCCCGGTTCCAAGGTGGGAACCGGACCAACCGGACCGACCGGACCAGAGCAAATTTTTTTTTATATATAATTATATATAAACACATATAATATATGGATATTATATATGAAACTTATTACAATCGAAATTGTAATTGAGATAACAACCTCTTATGTGGCCAAGAGACCACCAAAGCTCTTAGAAAACTTATTTGTTAGTTTTATCTTCTACTCGATGTGGGACAAGGCTCTTGGAGTTCCTCATGCTCACACTCTCTCTCTTGCTCCCCTCACTTGCGAACGACAAGGCACTTCAACCCTCAAGAAGTTCAACATCAACTAAACATTCAAAGCATATAAGAGAGATTGTCTATAAAACCTAAGCCAAGCACAGATTTTACTCAAATTGTTCATGGCTTTTATGCTTAAAATTAAGCGTTAAACACATAAACTATTATTGATATTCACGCAAGTGAAATTTGAATATTTTGTACATGAAAACATGTGTGAGTAGTTTTATTAGATCACCCGGGAACCGAATTGGATTGATCAGTCCGGAGCATGGTCGTTCTTTAATGAATGGTTGTTCTTTAGTGAAAAAAGAAAGTGCCGATTCTATTGGACCGAATCGGACCGGACCGGAACCGATGGTTCGGTCTGGTTACCGGTCTTAGGACTAAGCGGTTCGGTCCACGGTTCCCAAAATTGGGAACCGGTTCTCCCGTCCGGTTCCCGCCCACCTTGGAACCGGACCAAACTCGGGAACCGATCACCCCTACATAAAATAGAGTAAAAATTTGCAAGGAGGGATGATAAATAAAAATATTCTCTTACCCAAGGTATATGTTCAAAATATACCATTGATTAAAAAATATCATTACCAATTGTCATGTCCCAATCCTCCGAGCACATGTCTATCTCTCTGCAATTGATTAAATAGCGATGTCCCAAAACGCATCGCCGACCCTTTTATTTTAATACGCATGCGGAAGCAATTGAAAAAATGCCCAGACAACAATAGGATGGGATAGAAAAGCAAGACAACAAATCACAACCAAAACAAGCCTTTTTAAACATCTCAGGTTTATATACAAAACTAGGCTATTTATGAAAGATTGGCTCAATAAAAAGGGAACTATCCTATAACCCACTAATCAGACGCGTTCACCGATTTTCGATCTCCACCTTTCCAGACTATGCGACCTTCGGTCCTCCATGACTGCCATCTAGGGACCTGAAAATGATTATACAATAACCAATAAGATAATGTCTCAGCAAGTTCAACCTCCTAAGACCCAATTAGGAAGAAAATACACTCTAATGGCTGCCTAAACACAATCACGATGTATAGGACTTACCCGGGCCTCCACTTCTTCCTACAAATCAGTTTAATTCATGAACTTGCAAGCATAACATCCAATCAATTTAATCAATTCCAAATCGATTCAGCGATCAATTAACTCAGTCGATTATATGTCATCATAACCCTTTCTTGGTCGGCTCAATTCATACTATCTATAAGTTCGATTATATCAGGACTGCTCACTACTAAATTGATAAATAGATAGTATAGCTCGCTTATGAGATGATTGGGTATACTATTCTCTGCTAAGCTGCCATATCGCTTATAAGCTGATATAGTATACCAATAATACTCAATCTAAGCTGATAAGGAATACTGCTCTCTGCTAAGCTGACATATCGCCCATAGGTTGATGTAGTATACCATCCCAATCATACAACCAATTCAACATTTTTATCATTCCCGATAAAAATAGCCGTGTGTGGGTACACGGTCGGCCTTAGCGAAAATATAATAATTTCACTTTTTGAACAGCCCACCAATTTCAATAGCCTATAACACATTTTTGGTGCTGTAAACCGACGCCCGATAATTTTTCAATTAATTACCAACATTATCCAATTTTTAGGATAAATACCCACAAACACCAATCACACTCAATTTGCATAATTTGGTACTCAAGTAAAGAAATAGAAAGTACCACTACAATCAGCATGAAATTCCAGTCACTGACTATCCCGGTCTAATTTTCGGAAATTAATTAATTAATTAATTATGAAAATTAATTAATAAATGCCAATAAATAGACTTAGGCTCGGAAAAGCCTAATTGGAAGTCGAGACGGGCCCGAAAAATTACTGTACCACTTAGTTAAATACTAGAGCTTGTCTAGGCTCTAATTGCACTAACTATCCGCCTAACATGCATCAGTAATTAATTAAATTCACTAATCAAATCTAACTAACCACATAATCCTAGCTTAGTCTAAACTAATCAATCCCTAAGCATAATTAACTTGCTAAGCGAGGATTAGTGAGTTAAACTTACTTGATTAACGATCCGCTCGGATCAAAACGACGGGGACGCAACGAGGAACGAAAAGTTCAAAATCAGGACCACCAAAGGGGGCCAAACCAGGGTCGAAATCGGCCCGCAAAGCTTCGCGGATGGGCTGAGTTTTTGCTCTTGCGTTGCTGGTCATGGCTTAAAGAGAGAGAGGAACACAGCTGGACGTGCTGGCAGTAGAGGGAATGGAGCGGGGGTGGGGCTCGGCTTCAAGTGAACCGATGGCGACATTGGTGGAGAGATGTTGCTGGCTTGCCGTGGCTGTTTGGTGGATGGATGCAAGCTAGACATGTGTGGCTGCTCAGTCAAACAGCGAAGAAGACCGAAGTGGAGCTGGCAGGCTGGGGTCTTCAAAGCAGGTACAGGTTGACTTCGGTGGGGTTGGACTACTACTTGGGCGGTGGGGTGTTGCGGACGTGAGGAGAGCGAGAGAACTGGAAAAATGTAAGGGAAGCAAGAGGCTCGATGGAGTTGAAGCTGTGCGAAGAAGATGAGGGAGGAGGGAGAAAAATCGTGGGGTTGCTCACTCGTTGACCGAACAGAAGGATAAAGGAAAAGGCAGGAAAGTATAATGGTCGGGGGCAGCTGGCAAATGGGAAGAGATAAAGGACAGGCATGCGAGAGAAAAACGGATGAGGAGGGGGCAGAAGGTGTCGGCCACGAAAGGGAAAAACACATGAACAAAAGAGAAGATAACCATTTACTCAAAAAGTCAAAAGAAGGGGGCAAGGGAAAAAGGAGTGTCGGCCAGGGGGAAATATGCAAGAGAAAGAGAGAGAAAGAAAGAGACATGTGGGAATTGAGAGACTAAAAGAGAAGAGGGCGAAAATAAAAATAAAACATCTTATTTGTATCCAATCTTGATCTCACAAATTCCAAATAAAGTACTCAATCCTCACTTGCTTTCATGCACCATAATTTCCCCAAATAACAAGTCTTGGGCAACAAAAATGGCAATTTCCATCAATTCCGAATTCTATTTCATTTTTCTCGGAATCAGATTTTCCGAACAAACTTCTCCGATTGAGGTCCAATTTTGATGAAGAAAAAGCCCACACAACTTCCATTCGCTAAGTAACTCACGCCAGAGCCCAAAAATCCATTCCATTTGACCAATACGAATTTCCATTCGTTTTTCGAATCGTCCAAATCAATTTTCCGTAAAAATCCTGAACTCACCGAAAAATCCTCAAAAGATGAGTCGACATTCCTAAAATGACCTGTGAAATGACAGGACTTTCAATTTCTGAAATCGAGTTCAAATCGCGATTAATTTCAAATTGACATGATTTTAACGTGACCTAATCTACCGGGTAACTTTTAGGAATTTTTGGTGTAATTGACCCGTGGTTGATTTTCTTCGAGCCACACGTACCTTTTTTGATACATTGGCGACTCTTGGTCATAATGAAAATCTCAAGGTTTCAAATACAAACACAGTGCGCTAAAACGATAAAAATCAGTCTAGTATCAATCAACGAGAATTTTACAAATTAGTAGAATCATCAACGTTAAACCACGCATCTTAGTCGAATTAACCTGTCTCCGATCTCTCGATAAGTTTTCGACTGTGCCATAATGACCCTTGCAAACCAACACAGTCAAGTAGTTGATTCCTGGTCGAATTCTCAAGTCTAATGCGTTAAAATCCCTTAACGGCTTCACCCGATAGACCAGCTTATCTCGTGAGTGGCCATCTCGAGAAAAAACATTATAGTCACGTCGATGAAAAGCCCAACTTATCCAATCGAAATCAGAACCTGAATAATTTTGAGGATGTCGCACCAATTTTTGCAAGAGATATTTTTCTGATTGTACCAAAATTTGTGTAGATTCACGATCATTTGTAGATTCACGATCATTCTTCCCTTATAAAATTTCCTACAATCAACTCATTTCCTTTTTGGTATCCATCAATTTGGATCCTCTCATTTCGTTAGAGCAAAATATAAAATCTCCACAGATAATCAAAGATTCTTTCTAAACTCATCATAACATATTATTTAAGGAAAGAATGTTATGCACAATAATATCTAGAAAAAGAAATTCTCACTTAGTCAAAGCACAATAAAATCATAGAGAATGAAATCCTTGAGTATCTAAGAATATCTTGTATAATAAGTTAATATCTCTTATAACATATTTTCACTTTGCAGAATATGATAAAATCTGATAGCATAAAATCAAACCAAATAAATTCAATTGTCTCTAAGCAAGATATTAAAAATAATCACACGATTCTTTCTTCAATAAAACAAATCAAAGAATATGATCATTATAAAATCTGAATCAACGAGGATATGTCAAATATCAAGTATAATGAGAATTATTGCTCAAATCAAATTGAGAATAAATAAATAAAAATTCCTTACCAAATTCTCTTTCTTCTTCTCCTTTATTTCCTACAAAAATAGCTCATCTTTTCTTTGGTACCCACATTTTCTTGGGTCCATGAGAGTTAGTAGAGTATGCTGTTTTTACATAATCTTTCTTAATAGGTTTCAGACTTTAGGACATTCTTTCTCAAAGTGTTCTAAGTCTCCACAATTTGATTGAGGGCACTTCAACCAACATGTTTTGTAAAGATCCTTTGAAAATGCTTTTTGTACGTAAGTCTAGGAGGTATTTGTCTAAGCCTCTCCTTGACTTTAGGAAAATCTATTAGAGAATCACTTTCTTTATTGAAACCAAGTCTTGACTTGTTATAGTAAGGTACTTGTATGGAAAAAATATGCTCTAATGTTTTTGAACCCTTTGAAAATTTTATCGAAATATTTGAAAATTCCTTCTTTAAAGAATCATTTTCTTTGACAAGTAAATCTTGACTTTCTTTTGTTTGTAGAAAATCTTTTTGCAAAATTTCAGACTTTTCTTTTCGAGAAAGATCCTGTTGCCTAAACCATGAATTCTCCTTTTTAGTTGAGAGATCCTTTTAAGGGAAGATTTGAGATTTAAGCAAAGCTCATTTATATACTTTGAAACTTTGATAGGAATTTTTGAATGGCTTACCTCGGTTTCCTCATCGGATTCTGAGTTTGTGTCTGAGTTAGACTTTGATTCTAAGTTTGTGTCTGAGTTAGAATGTGCCATCAAGTATATATTTCCTTGCTCGTCATTTTCTTCCATCATTCTTTTCTAGCCATTCTACTTGTATCATCTTCTTCCACTGAATTTCCTCCCTTTTCTACTTAGCTTTTTGAATTTCTTGATCATAAAAGCAAGTTCTTCGTCATCCATGTCATTTTCTGAGTTTGTATCATCAGAATCAGCATTAGATTTTAAAGTAATTAACTTCTTACCTTCGGGATCTTCGTTGTTGTTTTGTTCCACTTCGTAGGATTGAAGAGTGCCAATCAATTCATCAATGGGGAGTGGCATAATCCTCTGAGTCTCCCGGATTGAGGTCTTAACATAGTTCCAATCTTTTGAGAGACCTTGTAGAAGTTTGTTGACCTTCATTTAGGAAGAAATTGGATGACCTTGATATGCCAAACCGTTTATAATTTTTATAAAACAACTGAACATATCTCCAATTGACTCTCCTAGCTTCATCTTGAATGATTCATATTAACCAAGCAGGAAGTTTACTTTTGTCTCTTTTACATGATCACCCTTCATAAGTAACATGAAGTCTATCCTAGACTTTTTAGCTATTTCACATGAAGAGATTATGTTGTATTCAGCAGGAGACAATGCGCAATATAAAGAATAAATGGCTTTTGCATCAAGAGCTTCTCTTTTGGTTATCTCCGTCAGGGACATAGGAGAAAGGGGTTTTGTTTCTTTGTATTTGCCATTCTTGTTTGATGTAGACACAACAGTGAGATTGATTCATTTTTCCACAACATCCCATTGCAAAGTATCTCTAGATCTTAGGAATACCTTCATTTTGTTTTTCCAAACGTTGTATTCATTTCCATCAAAGTATGGTGGCCTAATGTTGCTTTGCTCTTCCATAAGTCTTGGTGCCAAGATACTAGCCATAGAAGATCTTTAGCTGAAAAGTAAAAATATTTTCATAAAACGAGCATTTGGCTCGATACCAATTGAAAGTGCTAGTATGAACATCTAAAGGGGGTGAATAAGTGTGACGACAATTTTTCGCAAAGAACAGTAGAAATATTTTTCTTTTGAAATTGAGTCTAAAGAACAACAGACTTTAAACGAGTTCAGACTTTAGCGGTTAAAGAGAACTACGACAAAATAAAAGAGTTCAAGGAAGAGAATAAAACACAGAATTTATAGTGGTCTCGCTTAAATTAAGCCTGTATCCACTCTCCCACGTTAATAGTCTTCTAGCTGGATTCCACTATGCAATCAATAAGACATTACAAATTTGAGTGCAAACACCTAGTGGTAGATCACACTATCTCACTAAGTCACTATTTTGGTAGTTCTCTCACGATCACAAACGTTTAAACTCACTAAAGACAAATGTATGATTGAAGTTCACTCGAGACTTTGGAATTATAAATTCTACGTTATGTCTCTTACTTGTTCATCGATCCTTGATCTCCTTAAATACTCCTCCACTTCCAAACTAGCTGTCGGACAATATCTAGAAGACCGTCTTCCAATCTACCCATTGGACAAATCTGTATCTAGAAGATTCAGTAGCCGTTGAGTGACAAAAGTAGAATTCCAAGTTGATTCCGATTGCCCATACAAATAGAATCTTGGTTTCCATAAGTAGAGTTTCTCCGTATAGAAAGTTCTTGTCTTCAAGATTCAATTGTCAATCAATTAGATTCAGTCAATCAAATCTATCTTGATGTAGAATTCAAACCAGATTACTAGCCATTATATGCTTGGGGCTTGTGTTATGTTCTATCAAGTTGTTTCATTCTGAATAGCTTCGTTATAAAACTGCAACGTTCTGAACTTGTGTCTCGTTTTGGACTTTGTTACATTTTGGACTTGTGTCTCATTCTAGATGTAAAGTCTGAGAGTGTTACACCCCAATCCTCGAGCGTGTACCCATCCGTCGTTGGTCGATAATATTTGCAACTTCCTAGGACGAGTCGCCAACCTTTTCATTTTATTGCACATGCGGAAGTGAATAATGAATCCCCGACAAGAACCATCTTGGGATAGAAAAGTAGGACAACAGATTTAAAAACAAAATATGTTTTTATATACACACTGAGTCATGTACAAAAGTCTATAACCAAAAGACTTCAAAAGACTAGTTCTCAAAAAAGAGGTTGTCCTATCTCGACCTACACCTTGGATCCTCTCTCGCTCGGTTCCAGATTCTCCACTTTACGGCCCTAAAAAGAATTAAGCTAACGACAGGGTAAGATATAAATTTCAGTGAGTTCACGCTCTAAACCCCGATTAGGAGGGTAATACGCCTAGAGCCATCCTAACCACACAATCATACAATCATAGAGACTTACCTCGTCTTAGATTCTCTCTGCAGGTCAGCACATTTCATATCATAGACAGCCATAAAGACATGAGCAACAATTTCAACCAAGCACGGGGGTCCTAATAATGGGTCCAAATCGTTATGACACGTCCTATACCGTGCCACACAATTTTGTCCCATAATCCAACACATTCAACTCAATTAATCATGCGTTCGTAGTTTTAATCTCGGCTTATAACATGGCCTATTATCTGTTCGGCGGTCTTCAGGCATTGCCAAGCGTTGTCTCACACCATTGAGTATGGCTACGTCTTTCCTATACCGCTTTAACGAAAGAGCACAAGTCCATAATCTACTGCAACTGGCTTCCCGTTGTCTAGGGGCATCCTATATAGGGGTTGCCGTCCAACTTAATAACCTGGGATAGGTTCTCTTAACCAACACATGATCACTCAATAATGGCCAAGGACATTGTGCATTGCATTCAAACGTCTCAATTAAAATAATGCACTTAGCTCATTTTCCTCGTATTAAAAACATCCGATGAAAATAGTCGTGTGTGGGTATACGATCAGATTGAACCAAAAAAAATTGATATCCTTCCTTTTAAAATCCCATTGTTTTATATAGTGTATAAAACCATTTTTGGTGTTAAAATCCAACACTCGGGATTTTCTAAATAAATATCGAAATTCACAAATTTTGGAATAATTGACTAAAATTTCCAATCAGCACTCAATTTACACAAATTAACATCCAATTACATAAATTGAACACACCATTGCAATCAATATGAAATTCCAGTCCACCGGCTATCCGGTCTAATTTCTGGAAAATATTTAATAATGAAATAATTACTAAAATTAATTAAATAAATCAATTTAAATATCAAAAATGCTAACTTAGGTTATAAATGCCTAATTATATACCAAAATGGGCCTGGAAAATTCCCAAACCAATCTAGATAAATAATACAACTTATCTAGCCTCTAATTATGCTACTCTAACCACCTAACATGCATAATTAACTAATTAAGACATTAATCTAATCTAACTAACCACATAATCCCTAATTAACTTAAACTAAGCAACCCTTAAACGTCATTAGCCTACTAAGTAGAGTTTAGTGCTTAAACTCACCAGCTTAACGCAAAACCGGTTCACCGCGACGGCAGCCGAAACTCAAGCTTACGGCAGCCTAACGAAGGCCAAATTGAGGTCGAAATCGGCCCTGCAAAGCTCACGGTGGAGCTTGTCTTGCTGCTCTAGTTCTATGGAGATGAAAGCGGTGGTTGAACGAGCGCGGCTTGGGCTGGTCTTGGCGACCGCGGGCGGTGGAGCAAGTGCGACTTGAAGATGAAGGAGTTGCCGACTTGGCTATTTGGTGGTAGACGTGGAACTCAACTAGCTACGACGGTGCCGCTGGGCTCATGGAACGTCATTGGTAATGGAGAGGAGCAGGCGATAGAGTTGAGCAAGGAGTCAACGTGGAGGCTTGCTAGTCGCTAGAGTTGAGCGATGGGGGGAAAATGGCCCGACGAGCAGCTGAATGGAGCTGGCTATGGCAAGGAACAAAAGGGGGGAAATTGTTAGAGAGAGAGAGAGAGAGAGAGAGAGAGAGAGAATGTCGGTTGGTGAGGGGCTCGAAAGTCAAAGGGGGAAAATAAAGATGAAGATTGTTGAAGAGGGGTTGTTGGCAAAAAGGGAACATGCATAAAGAAGGAGGAGGGAGAGAGAGAGAGTCGTGCGCAAGAGGGATTCCAGTGGGGAAGAAAAAGTGGTCAAACACAATTATCCTTGGACACATGTGTGTTTAATTAACCTCAACTTCAGCTCATCTTCAACCTACAAAATCAATTGGTCATCCAAGGCCAATTTCAACCCCAACTTGCCCCAAATGAAGTCCAAAAGAAGACCAAAATAGGATAGCCCCTCTAGCCTACGAATGCAATCCGATTGGACTTCCATTCTTCATTAATTTCTCCCATTTGATGTCCAAATTTTGCTAAGGAAGAAGCCCATTTGATTTCTACCATTTCCCCTCAGCCATTAGCTCGCTTTAGAGGCCAAAAATCCACTCAATTTGGCTCCTCCAACTTTCTGTTCTTTTCGAATCGTCCGTATTGATTTTCCGTAAAAATCTCAAACTCGCTGAAAATTCTTCAAAGGATGAGTCAATGTTCCTAAAACAAATCACGGCATGACAGAACTTTCAACTTTTGAAATCGGTTTCAAATTCGCAGCTAATTTCAATCTGATGCGATTTTAGCGTAACCTAGCCTACTTGTTAGCTTTCTATAATTTTTGGTGCAATTGACTCGTGATCAATTTGTTTCAGTCACAATATACATATTCGACACATTGGCGACTCTCGATGATTGTAAAAATCTTGAGGTTTCAAATACGGATACATGATACAAAAATGACAGAAAAATCGATCTAGTGCCGTTCGACAGAAATTTTGCAATTAAGTGGAATGACCCACACTTAATCACATACTTATATCGAATCAACCTATCTTCGGTCTTTGATCAATTTTAACAATGTTGTAATGACCCTTGCAAATTGGCACGGTCAAACAGTCGATTCCTAATTGAATTCTCAAGTCTATTGCGTTTAGATTCCTTAATGGCTTCACCCAATAGGCTAGTTATCCCGTGAGTGACCAACTTATAAAAGAACTATAGGTTTGCCGATGAAAAACCTAACTTATTCAATTAAAAACAAAACCTGAAATTCAAGATGTGACAACTTTTCCCATCTTATAAAAATTTCATCCTCTAAATTTAAACCATGCAATCTTTAAACAAAAAGGTGGGGGAACAATCGTCTCATCGAATCTTCACTTTCCCAAGTTGCTCCCTCTATGCTGTAGTGTTGCCAGATCACTTTAACCAGTGAGATCGTCTTGGTGCACAGAATTTGTTCCTTACGATCCACAATTTGAACCAGGCTTTTTACATACGACACTCTGTCGTGTACATCCAATTCTTCAAAATTAAGCACGTGGGTCGAGTCAGGCTCATACTTCCTTAACATTGACACATGAAAGATGTCATGCACTTGTGCCAACCTCGGCAGTAATGTAAGACAATACACTAGGATCCCGATTCTTTCCAGAATTTCAAAGGCACCTACGTACCTCAGACTCAGTTTTCCCTTCTTGCCAAAGTGCAAAGTACTTCTCATTGATGACACATTTAGAAAAACATAATCACCAACTTGGAATTCCAACACGTAAGCTCGCAACATGTCTTCGAGGGTTTGAATTGTCCTCTCAGATTGGCCATCCGTCTGAGGGTGATAGGCCTTCGTTCCTAAAGCGGTTGTAAACCTCGAGTCTCTTTCTGAAGTAATCGTCACCGACACTCCATGTAGACGAACAATCTGATGCATATACAACTCTGCGTGTCTATCCAAATCAAGGTCCTTCCGTATTGTAATGAAGTGAGCCGACTTCATCAGTCTGTCAACCACTACCCAAATGAAATCATTCCCTCTTTGACTCCTTGATAAGCCTGTCACAAAATCTATTGTGATGTGTTCTCATTTCCACTTGGGAATCTCGAGAGGTTGCAAAAGTCCTCTCAGCTTACAGTGTTGTGCCTTCACTTGCTAACACGTCAGACACTTGGCGACATGCCTGGTGATGTCCACCTTCATACCAAACCACCAATAGCGTTGACGCAAATTCTGATACATCTTTGTACTGCCAAAATGAATGCTGTAACTGCTACGATGAGCTTATAACAAGATCTCTTCCTTAAGTGCTACATCGTTAGGTATACATAATCGTCATTGGAACCTTAGTGTTATGTCTTCAGAAATCTGGAAATCAGCCTTTCTCTTTTCGATATCCTCTTGTAGGATCTTCTGAACATCTAGGTTTGTCGATTAAAGCGTCTTGATTCTGATTTGCACTTCCAGTTCAATTATGAGGGTGGCCATAAGATTCAAAAGGTGGCCTACCTCAAATTTGAAAACCAATTCTCGAGCTCTCTCGAATAAAATCCATTCTTTGACCAACATATGCACAACTGAAGATTTCCAACTAAACGCATCTATGACTTTGTTCGCTTTTCTAGGGTGATACAAAATATCATAATTATAGTCCTTTAGGAGTTCCATCCAGCGACGCTGTCTCATATTCAACTCCTTATGAAAAAAATAGATACTTGAGTCTTTGATGGTCAGTGAAGATCTAGAATCTTTCTCCACACAAATACTATCTCCAAATCTTCAAAGCGAAAATAATAGCTGGGAGTTCCAAGTCTCACATCAGGCAATTCTACTCGTGAGGTCTCAACTGATGGGATGCGTATGCAACAACTATGCCATGTTGCATTAGTACTCAACCCAGTTCTCTAAACGATGCATCACTATAAATCTCATATCCTTCGAACCATATGGTATGGTCAATACAGGTGCGGTACTTAGCTTATGCTTAAGCTCTTGGAAACTACACTTGCACTTATCTTTCCACACGAATTTCTCTTCCTTTTTCAATAGTTGAGTCAACAGTGACGCTAATGCTGAAAACCCTTTCACGAACCTTCAGTATACCCTACTAAACCCAAAAGCTTCGATCTCCGTCATAGTAGTTGGTCTTGGCGAATTGATCACTGCTTCAATCTTGGATGGGTCCATGGAGATTCTTTTGCCTAAAATCACGTGACCTAGGAACGCCACACGAGTTAACCAAAACTCGTACTCGCTAAACTTGGCATACAATTCATGAATCCTTAGAGTTTGGAGTACCGTCCTCAAAAGCCTCTCATGCTCCTTTGGACTTCTCGAGTACACCAAGATATCATCGATGAACATGATTACAAACCGATCCAAGTATTCTTTGAACACTTGGTTCATCAAATCCATAAAAGCAATTTGGGCATTCGTCAAACTGAACGGCATTACAGTAAACTTATAATGGCCATATTGAGTAAGAAATGCTAACTTTGGTATATCCTCATTTCTAATCCTCAGCTGATGATACCCCGTTCTCAAGTCGATCTTTGAAAATATCGACGCTCCTTGCAACTGATCAAACAAGTCGTCGATCCTCGACAGTGGATACTTGTTCTCGATCGTCACTTGATTGAGTTGGCTATAATCGATGCACGAGCTCAAGGAATCATCCTTCTTCTTCACGAACAAAACTGGTGCTCCCTAAGGTGATGCACAGGGACATATGAATCCCTTATCTAACAACTCCTGCATTTGCGTCTTCAGTTCCTTCAACTCAAACAACGCCATTCGGTTAGGAGCCTTAGCGATTGTCTTTGTCCCAAGATCTAACTCAATCACGAACTCAATCTCCCTTTATAGTGACAAACCTGGTAATTCCTTTGGAAACATATCTAGAAACTCTTGTACTACATCGATGTCTTCAATCTTCAGCTCATCAACTGTCGTATCCACCGACAGTCACTAGGTAACCTTGGCAACCCCCGTCTAACAAACGAGTTGCCTTAAGTGATGAGATTAAAGTAATTGAGGGTCCTCCTCGATTTCCAATAAATTCGAAACTTTCATCCGTCAATAGGTCAAATTGTATTACATTACAACAACAACACATTACCACAAAAAGTTCCTCAAGCCAAACCTTTTATACATGACGCCACAGTTATACATAAGCAAACTACTCAAGTACAACTCTAGCCAGAGATTCCTCCTTCTACAATTTTATTACAACAAACCGAAATTCTCCAAACTTAACAAAAACTCCCCTATGCTTCTTTGATAACATCACTCCAAAAACATTCTTCCTCTAATCGATGCATGCTTTAGTTCATTCCTGTCTCTTTCACCATCATAATGGCGACCTGTCTGTGGTAGGGGTGCCTATGCTCCCCTGAACCTACAGATAGTCCCTCGCCTGATGGCCGTGCTGGCCACATTTAAAGCACGCTCCCGTTATACTAGGATACTGGGTTGGTCCATGCTTCCTCCTACAAACTTGGCATTTGTCTAGTGAGTCCTCTGTCTCCTATCGAGTGATAGCATGCACCATTCCTTGCACTGGAGACCTATTCAAAACACTATGTGGCGTATTTGGTGGTGTGATTCCTCGATTCTGATCCATTGGTGGCGGCGGCAGTAACTGTAGTCCCATTTGCCTTTTGGGATAGTTCCTGGCCATGTGACCCTGCTAGCTACACACTAAACAAGCACCTATCCTAGCAGGACACGGGACTGGTCCATGTCGTCTTTCGCAAGCACAACACACTATGTTATGGTTGGCTGCTAGCTTTCCTATTATACTCCTTCGAGTGGGACAATGGAAGTGCTTTCCTTCTATCATCAGTTTCTTCCTGAATCGGTTACCATCTCTATTGGAACCGAATCTTGACCCAAATACGACAGCTTACTCCCATAACACATCTCCATGCTGGACCTCAACAAGTGCGGCAGCCACAGCGGCTATGGCATTGGTGGCGGCAGCGGCAGCGGCAGCTTGATCCTGTGCTTACTGACCCAAAATGCATCCCAAAGTCTCTAGCGCCTAAATGGTCCCGTTGAACCTAGAATCGCTCAATGTTGCTACACTCTCGCACTAGCCTGCAGCAGTACTCTTACACTAGTGCTAGCCCGAGCCTATGCTTTGCCTCGGGTACCTCGTACCTACCCTTGTCGGCGTCCCTACCTCGAGTTACGTGTCCTATCGACCTCCGATTAGGAGTTCTCTACTCCCGACCACTCATATTACCGGATCTTTATAGAAATCTGTTTTCCAATTCCAATACCAAGGCGAGAAGAATAGCCCAAGTGCCATAACTTGGCACGGGGACACTTATGCCATAACTTCAAAATTGTACACTTAAGTGCCGCTTTCGAACTTAAATAGAACATTTAGGTGCCATTCCGGTGAAAATCCGACCAAATGGCTGACATGGTGAAAAATGCAAAAATGATGCCGTTTCATGTCGATGTGTAAATAATAATATAAAAATTAATTAAATTAAATTTAAACAATTTTATTTAAAATATTCTAAATATTTAAAAACTATTAAAAAAGTGGGGGAGGGGGAGGCCGAAGGGGGCCTCGAGGCGTAACCCTCACCGCCCTCGCCTCCCCGTCGTCGTCGAGAAGGGCCGACGACAGGGAGGGGGCGGGTCGCCGCCCCCGCCGACGGTGGCGAGGGCCGCAAGCCCTTGCCCAGATCTGGGCGAGGGTCGCGGCCCTCGCTGCGATCCGGCAAAGGCTCACCGCCTTTGCCGCCGGTCCGGCCGAGGGTCGGCGACCCCGCCGACCCCCTCCTCCGTCGCCGGCCCTACCCGGCGACGGCGAGGAGGCGGCGAGGGCCCGCAGCCCTCGTGGATCTAGGCAAGGGCCACGACCCTCGCTCGAGATCCGGGCGAGGGCTCGCAGCCCTCGCCACCGATCAGCCCAGGGGGTTGGCGACCCGCCAACCCTCCCCTCCGTCACCAGCCCTTCTAAGAACAATGGGGAGGCGGCGAGCCCGTAGCCCTCGCCGCGATCCGGCCGAGGGCTCGCGGCTCGCCGCCGGTCAGCCGGGGCCGCCGACGACCCTAGCCGACCCTCCCCTCCATCGCCGTCCCTTCCTAGAGACGGCGGGGGCGGCGGCGGCGGTGAGGGCTCACCCTAAGCCGCCCCTTTGGCCTCCCCCTCCTTTTTTTTTTTTTTTTAATTTTTAGTTTATTAATTTTTAGTTTTTTAATATTTAGAATATTTTGAATAAAATTGTTTAAATTAAATTTAATTAATTTTTATATTATTATTTACACGTCAAACATGAAACGACATCATTTTTGCATTTTCTCGCCACATCGTTGTGCAAAACGACGCTGTTTTGGACCAAACTCGCTGGAAAATTGCCACGTCGGCCATTTGGCCGGATTTTCGCCGGAGTGACACCTAAGCGTTCCATTTAAGTTCGAAACTCGGCACTTAAGTGTACCATTTTGAAGTTATGGCACTTATGCCTCCCATGCCAAGTTATGGCACTCCAGGTGTCCCAAACTCCAATACCATATTAGAATTTGAGTGACCCCACAAACAAGCTACCAATCAGCTATCACTCACATGCATCAGCATAATTAAAAGGCCTTTCCCGCTATTTATCCCAAGAACCCATCACACCTTATCACTCCAACTATTAACCTGCTTTGATACCACTTAAACGGGGATGTCACGCTTTGATCCTCGAGCGCGTATCCATCCCTTGGTGGTCGATAACATTTGCCACTTCCCAAGATGAGTCACCGACTCTTTCATTTATTGCATATGCGGAAGCGAATAACAAATCCCCTAACAATAACCATCCCAGGATAGAAAAGTAGGACAAGAGATTCACAAACAAAACATATTTTTATATACACACTGAGTCACATACAAAAGTCTATAACCAAAAGACTTCAAAAGACTAGTTCTCAAAAAGAGGCTGTCTTATCTGACCTGCACCTCGGATCCTCTTTGCTCGGTTCCAGATCCTCCACTCTATGGCCCTGAAAAAAATTGAGCTCACGATGGGGTGAGATATAAATCTCAGCGAGTTCACGCTCTAAACCCTGATTAGGAGGGTAATACGCCTAGAGGCATCCTAACTACACAATCATACAACCACAAAGACTTACCTCATCTCAGATCCTCCCTACAAGTCAGTGCATTTCATATCACAGACAACCATAAAGACATGAGTAGCAATTAATCTCATCAATAGGAATGTCGCACTCAACTTCAACCAAGCACAGGGGTCCTAATTATAGGGCCAAGTCGTTATAACACGTCTCATACCATACCACACAAATTTTGTCTCATAATTCGACACATTCAACTCAATTAATCATGTGTTCCTAGTTTTGATCTCGGCTTATAGCACGGCCTATTCTCTATTTGGTGGTCTTCTGGTGTTGCCATGCGTCATCTCACACCATTGAGCACTGCTACGTCTTTCCTAGATGACTTTCCCAAAGGAACACAGGTCCAGAATCTACTATGACCGGCTTCCCGTTGTCTAGGGGTGTCCCATATAGGGGTTCTCTTAACCAACACATGATCACTCAATTATGGCCAAGGACACTGTGCATTGCATTCAAACGTCTCAATTAAAATAATTCACTCGGCTCATTTTCCTCGTATTAAAAACACCCGGTGGAAATAGTCGTGTGTGGGCACACGATCAGATCGAACCAGAAAGATTGATATCGTTCCTTTTAAAATCCCACTATTTTATATAGTATATGAAACCATTTTCGTGTTAAAATTCGACACCCGGCATTTTCTAAATAAATATTGAAATTCATAAATTTTGGAATAATTGACCAAATTTCCAATCAGCACTCAATTTACACAAATTAACATCCAATTGCATAAACCGAACACACCATTGCACTCAAAGACGAAATTTTGGTCACCAACTATCCCGGTTTAATTTCTAGAAAATATTTAATAATGAAATAATTACTAAAATTAATTAAATAAATCAATTTAAATATCAAAAATGCTAACTTAGGCCGAAAATGCCTAGTCAAATACAGAAACGGGTCTGGAAAATTCCTGAACCAATCTAGATAAATAATACAACTTATCTTGTTTCTAATTATGCTACTTTAACCACCTAACATGCATAATTAACTAATTAAATCACTAATCTAATCTAACTAACCACTTAATCCCTAATTAACTTAAACTAAACACCCTTTAAATGTCATTAGCCTACTAAGTAGAGTTTAGTGCATAAACTCACCGGTTTAGTGCGAAAACCGGTTCACCGCGACGGCGGCCGAAACTCGAGCTTGCGGCAATGCCAACCGAGGCCAAACCGAGGCCGAAATCAGCCCCACAAAGCTCATGGTGGAGCTGGTCTTGCTGCTCCAGTTCTGTGGAGATGAAAGCGGTGGTTGAATGAGCGCAACTTGGGCTAGTCTTGGCAGCCACGAGCGGTGGAGTGGGTGCGACACGAAGATGAAGGAGTTGCCAACTTGCTGTGGCTATTTAGTGCTGGACGCGGAACTCAGCTGGCTGCAACGGTGCTGCTGTGCTCATGGAAAATCGCTTGTAATGGAGAGGAGCAGGCGGTGGAGTCGAGCAAGGAATTAACGTGGAGGCTTGCTGGTTGCTAGAGTTGATCGATGGGGGAAAATGGCCTAATGAGCAGCTGATGCCATGGCAAGGAACAAAGTGGGGAAATCGATAGAGAGAGAGAGAGAGAGAGAGAATGTCGGCTGGTAGGGGGTCCGAAAGTCAAAGGGGAAAATAAAGATGAAGATACTGAAGGGGGGGCTGTCGGCTGAAAGGGGAACATGTAGAAAGAAAAAGGAGGGAGAGAGAGAGTCGTGCGCGAGAGGGATTCCAGTGGGGAAGAAAAAGTGGTCAAACACAATTATCCTTGGACACATGAGTGTTTAATTAACCTCAACTTTAGCTCAACTTCAACGTAGAAAATCAATTGGTCATCCAAGGCCAATTTCAACCCCAACTTGCCCTAAATGAAGTCCAAAAGAAGACCAAAATAGGACAGCCCCTCTAGCCTACGAGTTTCATCCGATTCGACTTACATTCTTTGTCAATTGCTCCCATTTGATGTCCAAATTTGCTAAGGAAGAAGCCCATACGATTTCTACCATTTCCCCTTAGCCATTAGCTCACTTTGGAGGCCAAAAATCCACTTAATTTGGCCTCTCCATCTTTCCGTTCTTTTTAGAATCGTCCGTATTAATTTTTCGTAAAAATTCCAAACTCGCCAAAAATTCTTCAAAGGATGAGTCGATGTTCCTAAAACAAATTGTGGTATGACAAAACTTTCAATTTCTGAAATCGGTTTCAAATTTGAGGTTAATTTCAATCTGACGCGATTTTAGCGTAACCTAGCTTACCGGGTAGCTTTCCAAAATTTTTGGTGCAATTGACTCATAATTGATTTGTGTCAAGTCACAATGTACATCTTCGACACATTGGCGACTCTTGGTTATTGTAAAAATCTCAATGTTTCAAATACGGACACAGAAAGTACAAAAATAACAGAAAAATCGGTCTAGTGCCATTCGACAGAAATTTTTCAATTAGGTGGAATCACCCACACTTAATCACATACCTCTGTCGAATCAACCTATCTCCGGTCTCTGATCGATTTTGACAATACCGTAATGACCCTTGCAGATTAGCACGATCAAATAGTCAATTCCTAATCGAATTCTCAAGTCTATTGCGTTTAGATTCCTTAATGGCTTCACCTGATAGGCTAGTTATCCCGTGAGTGGCCAACTCAGAGAAAAGAACTATAGGCACGTCGATGAAAAGCCCAACTTATTCAATCGAAAAAACAGAACTTGAAATTCAGGATGTCACGAGAATCTTCGGATCAAGTAGAGTCTAAGTGTCTTCGATCAATTAGACTTACAACTGGATGTAAGTCCGAACCGAAGTAGACTTTACAATCTGGACATCGCCCAAACCGAAGTAGACTTTACAATTTGGACGTCGGTCAACATATTCTGTTTCGAACATATTTAGCCTTAAGGCCTGGACATAGTCTCGAATAAGTTTAGCTTCAGCATAAATTCTATCTTCTGGTTCTTTCAAGTATAGACTTTGACAATATCATTTACATGTTATATCATATGCATAGTCTATTACTTAACCATTAAACACGTTAGTAGCTTTTGATTTTTTTTTTTTTTTTTTTATCTTCAAAACATCATAAAGAATTTCCTTAACAGAATATCTGTTATACATTTTTAGGAATGAAATCTGAACTTCTTCTTTTTAAATCGGTAGCCTTTTAGAAACGATGGAGTTATGATAAAAATCAGTTTCCTAGACCAAACCTTTTAAATAGATGTAGTTCATTGACGATTCTAGAAACAAAAGGAGCATGCGATTAGTGAAGATCAGCCACAGAGTATACGTAAAACAAAGGAGCAATAGTTGAGCACTTTCTGGAGATTATTGATTTGCCCCCTAAATCAACTTCCCATATCAACATTTCTATTAGAAGTCATAAATTGCATAATGCATGCAGATGCTGAGATCAACCTAACATAATGGAATTACCTATGTATTAAAAAATACCCATAATGTTTTAGTCACAATTCCAGCAAATACAAAAGGACAAAAAAAAAAACTGAATGGGCTGACTTATTGAAGTTTACTCTTTAAAAGATGTGGTAAGTTTCAATTGGCACTGAAACGAGGCTTTTTTCTTTTCTTTTTTTTTTCATTAACTTCTTTAAACGTCTAACGGAGAAAATTATCGCATCACTTTAGAAAAAGAGTTCTAACAAAATTTGTTAATACAAAACCATCAAGGTTGCTAAGACAAAAAACATGGGCAATAACAAGTCTAAAGCTCCGATGCAATGGTGGAAAAATTATTAGCACCCAAAGCGTAGGGGTCTTTTGAAACCCACGATTTGCTTTCCTTATTATACATGCAAGGCAAGCAACAATTTTTATAGAAGCGACAACTTGATTTGCGCTCTTCCGTTTTTCCAGTAGTGGTATTACGACTTCCGACTTGCTTGTGGACAACTATCATCACTACAGCGAGAACTCCGCTGAATGCCGAGCCTGGCTTTTAGGCTTGCCCCTTCTCCTTGACGCATCTGTTATCGTACGGGTCCCCGGCAAAGATTTCCAGACGAGGTCCCTCTCGCTCCTGCCGTTAGCACCGCCAGCCCTTTAAAGTGAAGGTCCCGAATCCTTATGCTTGGCAGAACCCACTTGTCATTGGTGCACTCCACGTTCATGTAGCAAGGCCCTGTCAATGTCATATTCAGCATTAGCCTGGAAAGTAACATAGATTACTGTGTCCAAAAGACAATTGCAGCTCGAATCAAGGGTGGAATTTTATTCATCCCCGTAGAAGATAGTCTATTTACCCGAAAGTAGCGGGTAAAGGATACTAAGATTGTACCGTCTCTTTTTCCAGATAACTCAGCCGTGAGAGCGCTATAATCAACGTTATCAGCGTCGCCCATGATCAGATGTTCGTTCTTATTTGCTGTCTTGGAGTCAAGTTCCGGTTCGAAAAGCAAATAGTTGATGAGGGTCGTTGAGCACCAAGGATACACCGTCTTTTTGACTTGTTCATATATTTGGTTAATCGTTGAGCCCCAAGCAAAAAGTTGGTGTTGGAAAAATGTTAGATAACATGAACAATAACAATAATTTTTGGAAATATTGAACAGGATTGGAAGATAAAATCAATCGTCCAAGGCATGCAACCACTCTCCTTAATGATATTTCCACCTCTCGGATTACAAAATTCGGTATGTGAGGCTTTAGTAGTTATTCTCCCAAGATACAACATACCTTCTTCTTTATTCTGCTGTGAATAATAGAAATAAACATAACAATATCATATGCATAACCCAACAATTACAGAAAAATATGTAACGAGATAGGAAAAGAGAAATTAGGATATTTCTATTTTGATATATCACTTTCCAATTATGTTCAAATAACTCTATATATGTAAAAGAAAGAGAGCCATTTGGAATCTGTTATAAATTAATTGGTACTTAAATCAGAGTATGACCGTTATATAGCCATTACAAAATAATAAATAGTTTATAAGAAATAACTCCAACGTTAAAAAACCGTTTAAAAATCATTAGAAAGCCGTTGCATGATTGTTACAAAATCATTATGAAAATGATGACTTCCATGCTCTCATAATTTCTAACAAATATTTTAAAATCGCTGAAATATTCAACGGTTGGAAATCGCTGCTGTTGTGGACGGGTCACGGAGAGGCTCCATGTTTGCGACACTCGTATGGCTTCACAGATCACCATCGTCACTACCCTCTGTGTCTATCGCCTATCATGAGGAAGTGGATGGGATGATGATGTCAGATGTGTCGTCCCGAGAGCACTCTTGTGCGCGAGATGGCTTTTTGCATGAATCCTGGAAAGAAATAATAATATAATCAGGGGGTGTGAAGACAAGATTTTTTATGAAGCGTGTCTTCTTATCCGTGAATTATCCAAGTGCACTCCTCCACAACTTTTCGCCACTTCACTCAATAGTCACGCCTGCAAACTTAAGAAATGATTCTTTCTTTTTACAAGGATCTCTGGCATAGCCACGCGCAATTGGAATTTGTCCGAGCGATTGGCTCGGTGAAGACAAGTGCGCGGAGGGTCTCGGTCACCGACCTCAAGGAGGAACTACTAGGTCAAGCAAGGCAGCGACGTCAATAGTGTCAATGGGGCTCAGCATGGTGGGGTCGCAGATAGTGTGGAGCTCGTCGCGGCTTGGTGATGCTCTTGGTGATGAACAGCAACGGCTAATCATTGTCTGGATTTGGTGAAAGAAAATATGGAAAAAAACTGCAAAGACTTCGTTCGTTTCATGAAAAAATAACTTCCGAAATAAAGATTCTCCAATGTTCGTTTCACAGAAAATGAATTGATTAGGAAAATATTTTTCATGAGGGGGAACAAGTCCTCTAAAAATGAAAAAATGTTTTCCACTTTTAAGAAAAAGGAAAAAAATTTCCGTACCTATTATATTTTATTAGTACGTCCATAATAGGGTGCGATTAAAACACACCAGTTCGTCTTGATGTGATATGATGGAAAGACACATTTTTAAAAGGGTATTGTCGCAACCCAATCTCGCCACCCGATCCTTTTTGTGAAGAGAGGAAAGGGGGAAATGTCGGATTTAGGGATACTTGACCATGAGAGTTCCCTCACAATTCTCAACCACAAGGATGTTATCACCTCACCCTTCGGATGAACCTCTTGTGAGTTCCCTTTATAAGGCCGCGAGTTCTCATAAACTTGTAACCTGCATGACAATGGAGTGTCGAGACCTGTACTCACACTAGTGACACACCTCAAGAGAGGAGATCGGATGTGAATATTGAATTTAAGGGTACCTTTACCATGGTAGTCTTCCCTTTGGTACTCTTTTCTAAGGATAGTGTCACTTCATCCATTAAGGATTTTCCACATGCGGGTATGCTAAACCATGGTGAGTCTTACCAAGACCCGTACCCCACGCGTGTCACGCCCGATCCTCGAGCGCATGCCCATCCTCGGTAATCGATAAATTTGCGACGTCCCAGGACATGTTGCCGACCCATTCATTTTAATGCACATGTAGAAGCAAACAAATGAATCTCCTAACAACCAACACGGGATAGAAAAACAGGAAACCAAATTCACAACCAAACCACGCTTTTATAAACACCTCAGCCTTTATATACGTACTAGGCTACAAAAGATCAGTTCTCAAACAGGGAACTGTCCTAAGACCAACTAGTCAGACGTATTCACCGAACCTTCGGTCTCCACAGGCTTTGGGGGCATCGGGTCCTCCATAGCACCATCAAGAGGGTTAGCTACACTGTCACCTAGAGTGGCATCGACTACCATAGTGGGAATTTCAAAACCCCGGAGGGGACCCACAAGGAATCCATTGAAACTGTAGCGAAACCACGCTCTGAATCAATAAGGTACCCACTGAGGTAGGCCCTCATCGACCCAAACGGTGATTACCACGAGTTCATAGACCCGTCGGCCCTCAGGGGCGTGGTAGTTAAAACTCCGCTCTGTAACCCTCATTGGTCGACCAAAACGTTCCGAAGGAACTGCCATTTAAGGACCTGAAATGGTTGAGCCCACAATAGGGTGAGACAATGTTTCAGCAAGTTCATCCCCTAAACTTCGACTAGGAAGAAAATACGCCTAGAGGCACACACAAGTCAAAAGACTTACCTCACCTCAGTTCCTTCCTGCACGTCAGTACAAATTATAATCTCAACCAATCAATTCAATCCATTTCAATTCGATGCAATCAATACCATCTATACGGTTAGTATCATCTATCAATCCAATCGATTCGGCTACTGCTCACATAAGTTGAAGTAAATAGATGGTAGCTGGCACAAGCTAATATATATATAGACCGTTGCTCTCACAAGCTAATAAATGATCATTGCTCTCACAAGCTGATATGTATAGATCGTTGCTCTCACAAGCTAATAAACGATCATTGCTCTCACAAGCTGACAGTCCAATGCTCACACAAGCTGACAATTCAAATGCTCTCACAAGATGACAAACGATCAAACAAACCTAGCCAAGGGTATTGTGCGTTGCACACTAATTCCTTATTTAAATAATGAACTTGGCCCATTTTCATCATGTTAAAAATACCCAATAAAAATAATCGTATATGGGTTCACGATCGGTCCGAACCGAAAATGCAATATCTTTCTTTTCAAAAATCCCACTATTTATATAGTGTTTGAAAAAAAAAATTAGTGTCAAAAACCAACGCCCGGTATTTTCTAATTAAATACCAAAATTACTCTATTTTGGAATAAATATCCAAAATTACAATTTCCACTCAATTTGCACAGTATAGCATTTCATTGCGTAAACTAAACACATCATTGCAATCAACATAAAATTTCAGTCACCGACTATCTCGTTATAATTTTCAAAAATAATAAATAATTAAATAAATACTAACAATAACTAAATAAATACAATTAATTACCCAAAATGCAAACTTAGGCCGGAAACACTTCATTAATCGCTCAAACAGGCTGGGAAAATTTCCGAACCTATCTAGATAAATAGTACAACTTATCTAGTCTCTAATCTATCCGTTCTAACCACCTAACATGCATAAATGAATAATTAAATCACTAATCCATTCTAACTAACCACCTAAACCCTAATTAACTTAAGCTAATCACCCCTTAAGCATCATTAACTCTCTAAGCAGAGTTTAGCGAGTAAACTCACCAATTTAGTAATCCGGTGAGTCTACGACAACGGCGACACAAAGACGGGTGACAAATGACCTTGTGGCAGCACCAAACAAAGCTCAAAAGAAGCTCGAAACGGCCCACGAAGGCCCATGGCTGAGCTGGGCTTCTCGGTTCCATCCAAGGACCGAGCAAGCTTGAACGGGGCTAGAAACAGCAAGAAGATGGACCGGTGGCTACAGCGGGTGAGCAGGGGCGACGACGGGCAACGATGGCTGCCGAACAAATACGTCGATGGGCTTCGGCTAAGCTCCTACGGTGACTAGGGAGGCTCGGGGGCATGGCTAGGGTTGTGGGACCAAGTAGGAGCAAGCGAACGGGCAGGCGACGCTGGCTCGAGCTCGCAGCTGGCATGCGATAGCAAAGCAGGGGCTATGGCAAAAGTGCGTCGGCTAGGTAGAGCTGCTTGGTTTCTCTCTGGTTCTTTGGAGCTTCAAAAGGGACTAAAATGGAGAAAGCAAGTTTGCTGAAGAAGAAGGAGACAGCTGAAGATTGGAGGGTCCCTCAAAGCCTCTAAAGTCTTCCATTCTATTCCCTTTGTCCCTTGGCAAGGCCCCATCAGTCATGGTTGTCATCCATGGCCCCTTGGCAGCCCACAAACTTCCCTAGCAAGCCAACCAAGTGGCCCAAATGTTCCCTCCCCCATGGCCTACGAATTTTGAGACAATTCCCCCAAATTGAATTCAATTTCCTTCCAATTGAATTCAATTGAAGCCACAAAATTCAAGCAAGGTGCCATCATCCAATACAACATTTTTCCTCACCAATTCATCCAACTGGAATCCCAAAAACATGATAAAAATGGCCTTCTGATTTTCCAGTCAAAACGGCCCTACTTTGAAATTTCACCAAAAATCTCGGTTTGCAGAAAAAATCTTCGGAGAATGAGTCGACGTTCCTAAAATGAATCGTGACATGACATAACTTTCAATTTTTGAAATCGAGTGTCATTTTAGCGTGACCTAATATATTGGGTAGCTTTTATGAATTTTTAGTGCAATTGACCCATGGTCGATTATATTCAAGCCACATTGTACATCTTCGACACATTGGCGACTCTCAATGGTCATGAAAATCTCGAGATTTCAAATGCGGACATAGGGTACCAAAATGACAGAAAAAGTCGGTTTAGGGCCGATCAACGAGAATTTTGAATATAGGTGGAATCACCCACACTTAATCACATGGCTCGTCGAGTCGACCTATCTCTAGTCTCTAATCGATTTTTACTATGCCGTAATGACTCTTGCAGACTAGCACGGTCAAGCAGTCAATTTCTAATCGAATTTTCAAATCTATTACGTTAAAATCCCTTAACGGCTTCACCAAATAAACTAGTTATCTCGTGAGTGATTAGCTCGAGAGAATAGAACTATTGGCATATCGATGAAAAGCCCGATTCATTCAATTGAAAACAGAACTCGAAATTCAGGATATCACAACGCGATGGGTTCATTTGTACAATCTAGTTGTTTAGGACAATCTAAAAAATAAGATGGGAGTCACCACTAGCCTTATTTTTAGAGGTTGGCTAGAAACCCAATCAAGGGTCAGGAGTGTTTTCTCAATTTCTATGCAATCAAATATCTAAGTATGTTGTGTTGATTATGCCAATATTTCTATTAGCGCCCTTTCAGTACCAAAATAGTATGTTGTGTTTACCTAACGTGTCCATGCATTTCTTCTTTACTTTTTGAGGATATTTTCTCCTAAGTTAACTGATCATGCGTGGTTAGTCATTTTCATGCTATTTTATTTCTAAAGAAAAAAAAAAAAAAAACACTCAATTGGACTGAAAATTGCGAATTAGTAAGTAAAGAAACAACGAAAATGGTAAATCTACCATGCAATCCTGGAACAAATATAAAAGAAAATCACAAATCAAAAGGATAAGAAGAAAAGAGAACACGCAACTCGTCAAGCTTTACACAACAAAAGGAACTCGAGACATAATGGTCAGAATGGACATCAACCTTCACCATCTTCATGTCTTTTGCATCTTCAGGATCCTAATCTAAACCTAGTCTAGAAAACTATATAACTAGGTACATATAATGGAAATAAATAAGTATACACATCAAAACAATCAAAAACACGACATCATGCCAATGTCAATTCTTAAAAGAAATTCAATTTTACAGATCAAATTTTGGGTCTTGGGGTCGACCTTTGTCTTTCATGCGTAGGTCCCTCTAAGACACCTACCCAATTCAATTTATCTCTTACAGCCACTATTAACCAATTGTGTTCTCACATAATGAGGTGCTCCATGTGGTCCCAAGATTTCCCTCGATATCATGCATCGACTCTATCATTCATCTAAAAGCCACATACATTTGTGGGAATTAAACATGCATGCAGATCTTTTAGACCTTATTTCTCAATCAATCAAACGAATGAGTGATTCATCGACAAATCACTTATTATCAAGAGCATGCACTAATCACAAACACAGACACTTTTAAATGAATGAGCGATTGTATGTATGAAGGGTACATGTGATGTTTCAAAGATATCTTTCGAAATCATCCACAAAATGTTTTTAGACAAAGTAATATCTCCGCTATAAAAGGCATTCAATTGTCAAGACTAGCCTAGGCCTCACATATATGCACTTACAAGCGTCGTAAGCATTTTGAATACGACTCAAACCATAACTTTCACAATGTCAAATCAAGATTTAAGAAAAAAAATTGAAAATATTTCGGATTAAAGAATATCTAAGCTATTGAACATATTCAATTGCCAAGGCTAGCTCGGGGCTCGCATAAATGCACTCACAAACGTCGCAAACATTTTGAATATGGTCCAAACCACGACTCTTCCTTAAGCCAAATTGATCTTTGGAGAATTTGTTAAAAAATGGTTTTTAGAAACATCACATGCATCAAAGCATTTTTAAATTTGATTTGAAAAGAAGACTCATTGAAAATAATTTAACAAGGAATATCGAGGTGTTTAAAGCAACTTTCATGAAGATAAAATGACCTAGGTTCATGCTAAAGCTAACCTAGGAATTTTACCTAAAACAATCACGATCAAGTTCATATTAGAAAATTTCAAAACAAACATTTAAAGACTGCAAAATTGGGTAATGCCTAATGATACTTTGGCAATGACAAAATTTTCTAACATTCAAAACATGATAACGAACAATTTTATGAAGAAAATTTTCTTAAATGAGCTACACATGATTTTATAAAAATCAAAAAAAAAAAAAAAAAGCAACAACATGTCAAAAATTTGTCAAAACAGCAGGATATTTAGTCATTTTTACAAATATTGGTCCGATCAAAACAGATCTAAAAATCACTAAAATTTCACACAACATAGCCAACATAATAACAAACAAATTTCATTAAGGGATCAAGTGTAGAATCCTTATAGAAAAAACAGACCAAAAATGTCAAAAGTCTGTCCAAACAAGGGTTAGGACAAGGGTTCGAATATGATCCCATGTCCAGATTCTAATATAGTTTGTAAATAAAATGAAAAGTAGTTCAAGAGATTAGCAATCTGCATGAAACCAGCAGTATTGAAAACCTCGAAGTGTGTCTTCCGACTTCCTATAAGGGCTCAAATCCAAACTAGGTGAATTTAGTGCCCTAAAATCGAGATTTCTAAAGGTGTGCATGTCAATAACTAAAAACATAACATAAGCATGCATTAGAAAATATCAAAGTCATTAAAACGATGCACAAACGGCATGAAGAAATCACATGGGACTTAGAATTGGATGCGACGAAAAATTTGGACAATCATCTAACCCTAAATTGGCATGCAAAAATGTTATACAATTTAAATGACATTACGAAATGATTCAAGATTCATAAGAACTTTTGCGACACAAATTTAACGTGCAAGATGATACTCAAGTGATATGACCTAAATATGTATGCAAACCTTGCAATATGCGGTTCAATTGTCAAGAAGGCATAATAGCAAGATTTGGCCTCTAGATGACTTCAACAAGCATGGCAAGGTACATACACGGTAAGCTTTCGTTATGGGTTCAAAACCTAAATGTAATCACATGAGTCATAATAAAAATGGCAAAATAGAGGTACATATCAAAGCTATATATTGCTGTAGCATCTTTTCACATTAACTCATGCAATTAACACACTAGACAACATCAAAATTTGCAAATCATGCATCAATTGAACACATATAACGTGTAATTCATCTTTCATAAAGGATTTGAGACCAAACAAACTCATTTATGGACTCAATTTTACCAAAACACAATTCGAATAACGCAGGACAGATTGTCCTATGTTTGGATCTAGGCGATTTTGACCTAGTTAAACATCCAAAAATTCCCAAAAAAAATTACAAGACATTCTCCACACAATTATGAGTGACTTTCATGAGGAAAGTTCTTCCATAAATCAACATAAAAATTAGTACAAAAATGACAAAATCAAAAATCAATATAGAGTGGACTAACCTAGGCTCAAATATCAGTGATTTTGACCTAACTAATCATATTCAAATATTCCAAAAAAATACTGTATATACAGCACATTATAACAAAAAAAGATTGTGAAGGAAATTTCATCCAAAAATCAACACAGAAAGTCGCACAAAAACAGAAAAGACAGAAGGCGGAATAGGAACAGAATTGAAAATTAATCTAAACTACTGCAGAATTGCTCATCTTTAGAGGTATTTTTCGAAGGTCAAATGACACTTGATCAGGGCATACAACCTATCAATTCAAAGCTAGTAATGTATATTTTAGAAGTCTAGAAGGACTCAAATTCAAATAAGGTCATTTCAAACCTCATTTTGACCAAAACAATAGATTAGTTCAAGGATACAAAAATGTAGGTTTAAAGCCAAATCTAGTCAATCATTCGAGTTCATCATTCAAGAATAATCAATTGCAGTAAATCATCATCCAAATTCATTAATCCAACATCTAACATAGTATATTAACCTAAAATTGAACCCTAGTCTTGACCGGTTAATCCAGTCTCACTTCATGGGGTTCAAGATCAAGTATGTTACATTTTGATGCGTTTTTGTCAATTTTGATAGTAACCAATTGGATCAAACCCTCCAAATCAATCATTAATCTTTGGGATCACAATCGGACTTTCACGAATTGTCATGAAGCCGGATGAATCACCTGCAGTAAGAGAAAACAGAACCAGTCCAAAACTGGACCGGTTTTGATGCCACCGAAGTAGAATGGGTCACCAGTGCTCTTCCAATAATGGATCGGCAAGGTCTTGATCACGGTCCAGTGACTAATAGGCCTAGGAATAGATTGGGAATGGTAGCTCAGTCTTTGAACGGCAGCCGGTCGCCAGTTTGGGCAATCAAAGAGACCGGTCTGATTTGGACCAATTTGAGGCTATTATGAAGATTGCTTTGATCGAAAGCCTTTGATCTCTGTCCAGACAGATTCTAGCCACCAGAACTTTAGGGATGTGTTAGTGAGATAGATCGGCAAGCTTCGAAGCACTGACAAGCTGCTAAACCATCCGGTTCAGCTATGGAACGAATCGACTTGGATCACTGGCTTGACTGCCAGTGGTGGAGATAAGATTCAAGCTGATAAATGCAGAGGCTGCCGGAACCAACTTATGCTTCAATCAGCCTAGAAGCATGGAGAAGAAGGTCGGGGATGGTGGTGCGATGATGAGGACTGCCAGCAGGGGCTTGAACAGGTGATAATGGTCTTGTCGAAGAGAGATCCGGCTGGACCAAGAGAGAGAGAATTTGAGTGGGAAAATTTATGAGAGGAGAGAGAGAGAGAGAGAGAGAGAGAGAGAGAGAGAGAGAGAGAGATCTAGAGAGAGAATGAATTTCGTGCAAATGAGCCCCCTCGAAAAATGAAGGGAAAATGGACTTATGTACTATCTCCAAACCATCCAATTTCGTCCGTTGATTTGATTCAACAGTTGAAATTTCGATCTAACGATTAAAATTTGATTTTCAAGGTTGGATCATGATCTTGAGATGTCAGGTAATCTATCCAATGGGTTTGCTTTGCGAAAAATTGAGCCAAAATCGAGAATTGCGTCAAAATCTACAATTAGGGGTTAAATTGCTATTTGATGAAATTCGAGGATTAATCTATAAAATTTTGAGAAATTGAATATGCAAGAGTGAAATTGACATTAGGAGGATCCCAGAACCAGTCACCAAAGGTCAAGAAATGACTAGAAAGGGGATGAACCAACCATCCCCATCGGCAGCCCGTCCGACCGGTTGCTCCGATTTAATTGGTTCTTTATTGGTTTGGTCTAAATATGGTTATTTCGCCCACTTGGGAACCCTGGGGGTCCAAAATTTATGCAATTTGGTCCCTAAAAGACCAAATTAAAAAGGAAATTTATCATATTTAAAAGAATTTGGCCGATTAAGATACAATTAAGCTAATCAAATCTTATGAACGTGATATAGGGGTCCTTTATGGACCTAATTGGATGATCATCATAAAATACAACGGGTCAAAATCATGGGTGCTTTGAATTGAGCCTAAGGGACTAAAATGATCAAATTTGCAATTCAATGAGCAAAATTGCAAATTAACTAAAATTGAGCTCAATTAATGTCGCAATTGCCTTATCATATGAACTACCTATGTGTAAGACCACTTATCGCATTCAAATTGACTTTTAATTGAAGTGCTTGAGCTTATATCAAAAATGAATCTAGGCTTGATATCAAAATTGGACCTAGATTTATGAAATTAAACCATAACCATGAATGGGTTACTTCAAATTTTGTCAATTGAAACTTAATTGCTTGACTTTCTTATGCTTAGAAGGATAAAATTCTTCAAATTGATAAGTTTTGGTGTAAATTTCTAAAAATTATTTTCAAATTTGGAATTATCTTAAGGAAATAAGTGAGAAACAATTGTCTCTGTTTGCAAGTTATGAATGATTTATTTTGGTCCCCTAATTAGGGCTCAAAACAGCAATTCGCATTTTAACTCGGTAAAACACGAAATTGAATGCACAAGCCAATTTAAAATAGTTCCTAAACCAAATGTTAAAGAAGGAACAACACCTAATTATAATTAGAATAAAAGTAATTTTAGTTTTGGTCGATTTAGAACCTAAAATTGAAAAATTCGAAATCAAGGTTCTTAATTGAATTTGTGAAATTTTTGACATAAAAGTCAAAATTTGACATTAAAAGAAATTTATTTGTGTATTTTTTATTTTTTCGATTTTTTTTTTCAAAGGTTTGACCAAAAGTCAGCTATTTAGTTGATCTTTTCTAAAAGTTGATTTGTCTTTGTCAAACATTTGAATTTTTGGGAAATTAATTTGATAAAAGTGAAATCAAAGCTAAATGGCATGTTTTGGGTGAAAAGTCAATTTTTGACCTGGGGTTCACTTTTGGTCAAAAGATTGATCGAAGAGTCAACCCGAAAGCCAACCGTTTAACTTTTCGAGTTTTTTTTTTTTTAAATAACTCGAAAATCACTTAATAGTGATAATGCAACAGAAAGAAATGAAAAACAATGGTTTGGCCAAGAAATGGATTCTGTCACGATCATAAAACCAAATTTCGATTTTTACCCTTTTTTGACGAGTCAACTAAAAATCAAGTATCAACAGTGTGAAGGAAGTTATATAAATAATTTTTGGAGATAATCATTATAAAGGTTAGTAGAAAGAACTTTTTGATAAATTAATCTCTCTTCTTCTCCTCTTTCCATCAAAGAACAAAAGCAATTTCAATACTACTTTGGGAGGACAATCGACATGAATGCTATGCAACACAAATACTTTTCTCATGATTGTATTCAAACCATTGTGAAATTGTATCACTCATCATTCGCTCGCGAATCAACATATGTTCCTAGGTAATTCTTTTATTGTGCATCGAAGAGGTTAATTGTTTCTTCCGCTCAATATTGGCATCAAAGCCTGTATTATGATCTTTGTCTTGTTTCTTCCTTTGAATTTTCTCGCTTGCTGTTTGATACGAGGATCATGAACTAACCCAACTAGACAACCCGACCCGATTGACTAGTCAACCGACCGGACTAGGTTGACCAATCGAACCTGTTGGACCAATTAGACCGGCCTAGTAGGGCCTTTTTGGTTCGATGTGTGTGGCACACACGCCACATGCTCAAGCACATGCATGTGGACTTGTGCAGGCTCCAATCAAAGCTTTGTTGGTGACATTTGATTCGTATGAATGTACTCTATATTATGGTATAGTTATTTTACGTGTTTAAGGCTTTTAACGATGTAATTTTAACTATATAAAAGTGTGTATGAAAGCCCAAACACACATAATGTTTTGTTTACTTCCTCTAACCTGTAAATACATAAGCTAACCTATATGTAAATGATCACATACGTGTTGTGTAGAGATTAGTTTGATGATAGTATGTATATGGTTTGACATGCTTGTAATTTCCTAATTCCGAGCAAACTTAAACAATACTAAGGATCCTTGATCTTTTCATTATGTTATGAATTCTATTTTCTATTATAGTTGCTACATAATTGTTTTGTATGTTGATTCACATCATGCTATATCTTTTAATATTTAATAGAAAATGTAAATTACATGAGGTCATACAATTATTTTTTCTAGTGGGAGTTCGTAAGTTGGTAGAATTCGAAGGAGTTCTCATCTAGAACTTGAAATTTGTGCAAATTAAACTAATTAATGATAGTAAAACAATTGTACACACAAGTTGATTGAGAACATAGTGAACTTTCGTTTCAGTGTCTTTTGTTGAATTATAATTAATTTAGTTTGTCATTACTATAAATTAAATATATGTGTTATCATGGAAAAATATGATAGTATTGATTCTGCGTTTATTATATCAATGTATAGTAACAATTGATTATGGTTTCAGCATCCAAGACCATTGTAACTTACCTCAATTTGGCATCGAAAGGTTTAGTACATCCTTGAGGAGCAAAAGGTTTCTAAACCCTGAACTACATCACAAATAAACTTGAGCATGGAACTTAAGCTCAACACAGAAAAGGTCAAGAAGCTTATCAAGCTTGAAAAATGAAAAATAGCATTACTTGCATCACGTTATAAAATTATATGCAAGATGATCTCATATGTGAGTTTGAAGGTTATAATAAAACTTGAGTAATGTGGGATGCCTTAAAAGATAAGTTTGAAAGTATATTTGCTATTAAATTAATGAGACTCACCATCAAATTTAACACATACCGAAAGCGTCCAAACCTAATGATGAGGCAACATCTTTAGAAGATGTCAAACATAATACATGAGCTGAAATCGGCAAGTCACACCAATATTGATGAACAATAAGTTCATGCTGTTATAAGTTTCTTATTGATAGTTAGGAGTATACGAAAATCAATATGATGCATAATAAGAATATTGTCACTTTTGATGATATAATAGAAGATGAGCACCTAAAGACTACGAGATCTTTTTACACATGCTTATGTTGCTGAATCATAATCGCACAAAGTTTCAAACTTCAAGTGTAAGGGGAACCATAAATTCAACAAAAAAGGGAAGGAGATTGATCTAGTATTCAAGAGAGCTAAGATATTCTAACATAAAAAGCAGGATGGAAATGAAGACGAGATCAAGATGAAATGCTATAATTGTATCAAGTTGGGTTACTTCACTTGTGAATTCACTAAGCCAAAAGAGGTATCCTAGTACTCAATTACCTTAAGTAATGTTTTTATTTTTAGTATTGTAATGCTTGTTGAATCTCATCCTATGTGGACTGTAAACTCGAGAGTAATAGACCACGTAGCTAGAGACCACGAAGCATTTATGAAGTATCATCCAATATAGTCTAAAAGAAGATGGATATATATTGGGAATAACTCAATAGTTGAAGTGAAGGATATCGGCACATGTAAATTAGTCTTACGTGATGGTTGACACCTATTTATACATGATGTCCTCTATACTCCAGATATTTGATGGAACTTGATCTTCATATTTGTCCTTTTAAGCTTAGGTTATGTAATGAATTTCAATAGCGATTGTGTTGACATTTTATTATGAACAGTTTTTTATGTCTTTGGTCATCTATTGAATGGTTTTATGGTGTTAGATATTGATTATAATGTGTACAATGCTAATGTTGATGATTGTTTTTCCTTAACTGGATCTTCAAGTAATGTTGGAAATTGATGCAAATACCTGGCATGCTAGACTAGGTCACATTGGGTTATAAAGAATGCAAATGCTAGTTAGAAAAAGCATTTTAGGGTCACTCACTAATATTGATCTACCCGTATGTGAACATTATCTAATAGGAAAAGTAACTAGAAAACCATTTGATAAAGGACTAAGAGCCAAACTTCCATTACAACTCATACATTCTAATATTTGTGATTCATTGAACGGGAGGGCAAGGCATGGAGTCTCATAGTTCATCACTTTTACAAATGGCTTCACACATTTCGGTTATGTCTTTTTGATCTCCCATAAGTCAAAAGCATTAGACCGCTGCTTTAGACGATATATAATGTTGGTAGAAAATCAATTGAACAAAATAATAAAGACATTGAGAACCGATTACGGATCTTAATATCTATCTCGAGCAATTCAAAACTCTTTGTAATGAAAAGAGAATTATAAGACAATTGACTATTCCTAATACTCTGCAACAAAATGGAGTTGTTGAGAGAATGAATAAAACTTTATTGAAAATAGTTAGGTCTATCATGGCGTAAGCAAATCTACTTATCCCATATTGAAGAGATGCTTTATTTATTGCTACATATATACTTAACCGTGTACCATCTAAATCAGTCACTTCCATTCCTTATGAATTATGGACTATAATCTACGATCTTAGGGGTGTACGGCTTATGTTCATGATTGTTCCCAAAAATATGGCAAATTAAGCCATAGAGGGAAAAAATGTATCTTTATAAGATATTCTAAACACTTCAAATGGTATGTATTCAAAGGTCAATAAGCTGATGAAAGTGTGACTAAAATGGAGTTACTAGATGTCACATTCTTGGGGAACAATTTTCCTAATTGATGTAAGATTAACAAAGATTTCCAATTATATGAGATAAAAGATTATGATAACATACATACTAATGTTGTCAAGGGAATAAAGATTTACTTCAACATACAAGACCTAATAGGAGTGATTGAATGGGCTTATGCTATAAACCAAGGAAGATGGAGTCCATTTTTTGTAGGTATACCTTCCCACAATAGGTGAATTGTTCAAGCCCTTCAAGGACAGTTTTTTAGCAGCAAACTACTCAGAATTTTAGTTCAGAGTATAGAGACACTCAGGATGCCAGGATGATAACATTTCTAACTATCCAAGCTGCATTTCTCGAGGATTCTACCAAACGAGAAGAAGAAGTGTTGAGGGAGACATTAAGAATTTTTACAAATTCTCACTTTGCTTTAGGGGACTCTACCCAACACATTATATCCACATTACCTTTTATAGGCATTAAGAGGTCACAAACAAATAAGGACCGAGTTCACAGGCCTGAAAACAGATAGAAAATGCAGTCGTGAATTATTCTATGTGATATGAATAGTGACTGTGAACAATGATTTCCCTAACCTATTGCTAGAGTAACTGCTACAGTGACTTGCTACAATGACCTAGCTATACATCTCTTCCGTCACAAGCATTGTAGTCATAGTCGAATCATTAGAGCTATGCATATCTACAAGAAGATGTTTTTCGTATTTCTATTCAAGTTCTACAAGTCTGATATCATAAGGGCTTTAGGTGACTTGTACTATCAAGGCAGTCCACATGTTTATGTCGCTTGATGAGGATGCTTCTTCATGAATCCTGGAGGATTCTGGAATGTCAACAAGCAAGTTTGGCCGAGGCCAATTTGATGGTTGAGCATAGTAAGATGTGTCTAGTCCGAGGGATAAGGACAAATGTCCCTAATCATAAGGGTCTTGAGAGAGAGGCCCCCATTGGGCATAAAGGTCTTGAGATAACTATGCAGGATCATTCGTATCTATCATTTATTGCTCTCGTAATGGAGGTGTCCTTGCTTGCTCAAATTCCTTGTGTACTTCTTTGGCTTATGGTACAAGGCTATAATAATCCCATGCAGTAGGTACAATGTAATTCCATACGTCTTCGGGGATGGTTTTATTTTCCTAGCATACAACTCTCTAGAGTTCTCTGTATTGGTTCTCATCACAACCAACATAGCGAGGAAAAGTCTTATGAATGCGGGCTTCCATAAGGTGTGGTTGAGATTTATAGGAAGTGGTTCCTATACTTTGTGGTACATTGGTAATGGTGCCATTATTTCGCACAAAAGCCCATGGACGATGAAGAAATACAATAGTGTGGATTTTTTAATCTAGTCGGACAGTTCTCAGCTCTTGTTGTAAGAGGTGCTTCTAGTGAATAGGAGGATAACGGTTGAGAACAGTCAAGGGGTTCCTATCACTTTCTTTTTCAATGTTTCAACCAAGCATAAATATCCCGATTAGGTTTGTAATGAACCTTCTGGTTGGAATCTCAATAGCTATTAGTACTTATTGGTTAAATACCATAACTAGGGATGTCAGAAACCGAACCAAAAATAGAACCGAACCGAACGGAAAAATTCAGTTTCTTCGGTTTTGTTTTCATTCGGTTCGATTCTCATTAAAAATTGAAATTTTTTTTATTAGTTCAATTTTTATCAGTTAACCGAACCGAACCAAACCAACAAACCGATAAGAGCTTATTTCTTGGAAATGAAAAATATATACAACAAAAAAAACGAAAAAAAAACAAATGCAAAAATCGAAAACTAAAAGCTGAAAACCAAAAACCAAAAAACCGAACCGAACCAAAATTTTGGTTCGGTTCGTATTCCGGTTTGGGTCTCATTCGGTTTAGTTCGAATTTTTCCTAACGGTTCGGTTTGGTTTGGTTTTTCAAAAAAACCGAACCAAACCATTGATACCCCTAACCATAACAACCATCGGAGTTTATTAGAGAAATCATCTTCCTTCCAAATTAAAGGGTGTATAAATGGATAATTGGAGTTTAATTCTAAAGGATAAAGGATTGAGCCTCCATGGAGTCGAATAGATCCATGTGGCATTGCCACATGAGGTTTTCTAGATTTTCAATGAGGCTATCATTCTGAATCTATCCAATAATCTCTTGGGGATATTCCAAGTTTGGCCAATCTTGTATCCTCTCAATCTTATACTTTTCATTGTGATGAAAAGTATGGAATGCATGCCTCATAATGTACATATTGATCTTGACAGATGCTTTTGTCCGGATAGAAAATTTGCAAGCACATTCCTTTTCCCAGCAATGTGTTTGGTTTCAAAGGAATATTTTGAAAACCACTCAGCCCATTGAAGTAGTTAGGAATTCAGAATCTGCTTTTGTTTGAATTTGGTCATTTAAGGGAAAGATGTCATATCTAGTTCCACCGAAGTGATCACCAATAAGATGGAACTCGAAATTTTTTGTTCCATTTTTTACTAATAAGATTTCTTTGAAAATGGAATGATAATGCATTTTAATGTGGGAAAATTTCCACTTTTGTAAGCACAAATGTGTCGCTTACCATCAATTTCTTCGAACAAAATGGCCTCTTAGTATATGTCACTGGCATCAGTTTGGAGGATTCTTTTCCCCATCGATGGAATTTGTAGCGAGAGGAAGAGTCTGCATGATCTCCTTAAGTTTAGTGATTGCTTTAGTCTGGAATTTTCCCAAGATGGATGATTTTTTTCTTCAACATTAATTGCAGTGGAATCAGCACTTTTGCAATGTTAGAAATAAAGTCTCTAAGATAATTAATTACCTTAAGAAATTGTTGAACTTGTTTTATTGTGAAGTTCTCTTCTGGAAACTTTAGCAATTCCTAAGCAATGTGTGGCCCCGAATAGTATGTTCATTTGTTAAGGTGCATACCAAGAAATTTAATTTCTATTTAGACAATATTCATCTTTCTTTGAGAAAGCATAATCCTATACCTCTTTACGATATCGACAAACTACAAACTACTTAAGGAGTTGGCAATGGGATTCTTCATCAAGGTTGTTGAGCAAGATATCATCGATGTATGCTGCACTTGACAAGATAGGCTAGAAGATTCGACACATGGCCTTTTTCGAACAAGGATGGGGCTACCTTAAGTACAAAAAGAAGTACCTTTCATTGAAAATGCTAGTTCGGAATATAAAACTCTGTCTTAGGTCTATCTTCATGATGAATGCCCAATTATCAAAATCCAGCTTTAAGATCAAATTTGGAATAAATGTGGGTTTTGGATAATGCGGGCAAAAAGGGAAGTTTTTGAAGGTTGAGGGAATTTGTCGTCATGGAGAAAAAGGTTGAGAGGCCAATAGTTTATTACCAACTGCATTTTCCCTCTACTATGTTCAACTCACTTGTTGACATAAGAAGCTTCGCAAGCCCAATGAAAATCTGAAATTTCAATAAGATCCTGTTGCGCGCGATTCGAGCATTTTTTTTAGCGAAGCAAGATATTCTAGCTTTATTCCCATATGATTCGCCTTGATCAGATTTATATCTTCATTTTTTAAAGGAGGTGAATAAAGAATTCTGAATTTTTCCACAAATGATGAGAAAATTTCTAAGAAAATTCATAATGGGATTTCGAACAAGATTCTAACAACTTTTGCATGATCGGATCTAATAGACTCATCCGGATAGAAAAAAATCTTTAAATATTGATTTATTCAGAGAATTAGTCTTTATACTTAAAGCCTTTCACATGAATGATGCGGAGTTGAGAAATTTGAGTTATAATATCCTAGCCAATGATTAAATCTTTATTGGAGAGATTGGATCCGAAAATTTTAGTGTTATGGAGCATTGGGGGAAAAGCTGGATTAAATTTTTATTCGTACACTCATAGAAAAAGTGTCTCCTACAAAGCAGAATTGAAATATCGAACACGGAAATCCAATATTCTTCGGGAAGAACTTTAGTATCTAGAATTGAAGAACTTGCACCAACATTCATGAGAGCAATGACTGTGATGGGCTTGGCAAACTTCGAGGTGAAGATTTATAGGAAAATGAGGATAATTAATTTGGCTTAATATATTAGGATCTTGTTACGAGGAGGTGAGAGATATATGAAAAAGATCTTCGGAGTCTAATAACAAGGAATGACACAAAGAGTATGTTTGGATGGTTCTTCATCCGCTGAAAACAATGATTCAATGTCATCATATTCGAGTAAAACACCAGTTTTAATCTCTATATGATGTATCAAATGATTCTGACCTTTTTTTCGCCCGGGGGCAATTTTTGGCGAAATGACCCTTTTGGTTGCAAATGAAGCATCGAGTTGATTTCTTACAGTTTGAGCAATCTTTCCTTTTGCGTAGGAATCATCATTTCTTCTTTCTCCGAAGTGCTTAGATCCATGCTTGGATTTTCGTACCCAAAACTTCTTGAAATGCTTCTTCTTTACGGAAGACTTTCCACAAGAGCTGTCACAATCTGTTTTGGAACACTTAATCTTTAGCTTTTGGCATGAATAGGCTCCATCAAGTTCTCTGTTGTCTGTGAGGTAGGTTTTCACCATTTGGCGCTTTAAGCATAAATCATCAAGGCACAAATGGATCTCTTGTTGTATTTCTCCCAAAGGGATGCCCATAATTCTCCTTTGTCTATTAAGAAAGGATCTCTCAACTTGTTGAGATAACTCTTTGGGAATGGAGGTTAGAAAAACTTGTTTTAGGTTTGATCAGCTTCAACGCCATGAAAGAGCTTGAGCATTTCTCGATAGTGCCTATCGATATGTCTTTTTGAAGAGAGCAATATTTTCTTTTAAAAACTCTTTTCTCTTGAGCTCATGAAAGTCGAAGGTTTTACCAATGAAAAAATGGTAGAAAAGGGCAATGGCTTAGCCAAAGTCCGGTGAAACGCAGGAATTGAACTTGGTCATGTTAAATCACCAATTGCCACCAATGCTTAAGGTTGCTTGTAAACCTTGTGACAAACCCAAAAAGGACATCATACCTATCCTAATTTGTAAGGGCTTGGGCTTTTAGCCGGGCATGGAATTCTTCGAATCTTTCGGCCATTTGAAGTAGGGGACATCGTCGATAGTAAAAAAAAAAAAAAAAAGTTTAGAAGAGAGTTAGATTCTCGGGATGGATTGCTTGGTTGAACAGCCTTCTATTCGAACGATTAAATTCAATCTCTTGATCTAGGGGATCAGCCATAAATATTGATGAAGTGGCCGGTACAATAGGAAAGGATTCAATGGCGAGGATTGAAAAGAAGGAAGAGGATAAAAGAGATATCGAATCTGATTTCGAATTAGAATTGATCGAGAAAACCAATTCTAATGGAAATCAGGTCTGGTTTTTCAATGTAGCAAGATTAGGCTATTTTTCCTAATTTCCCAAATCTCTCAAGAATGATTCTAATGAGTTGGATAGCACCATTCGATTTGGCTTTCCCTTATATAGATTAAGGATTCTTCAAGCATTTTTTTTTCTTTTCCTTTTTCTTTCTTTAAAGCGGCTTCGCATTTCTACCACATCAATTTTGTCTCGTCGATAGGGGCTTATGTGAGAGCAAAGCAAAGATAGACATATTCTAAGGTGGTGGAAGCAAATACCCAATTCGCAGCACGAGTTGGAAATGGATCGAAGGCTTGAATTTTCCTTCTTCACAAAATTGGATTTGCCTCTTAAGCTTCTCTATTTCCACCTTTGGGCTTTCGAGATGATGATATCCCAAATGCTGTACAAATTTCAATGCATGAAGTCTTTTCTAGAAGTTCAAAAGTATCTTCTTGGTGGTTTCATCATATCTCTTAAGATCTCTTTGCAAATCCACAAGTTTGGAATCAATCGTCTTGAAACCATTGTTATGCACTAGGAGATATCTTCTAACTGGGTGATGTGTCTCCGGAGCCTCAAGTGGATATGAATGTTTCTTTGCCCACTTTAAGATTGGCTTGTAGAATGGGGAAATAGGTGGTTTTTTGTGAGGAGGGGGTGATGTTGGTGGTGAGACTAGTGAGATGGGAGGTCACGAAGTGAATTCAGGCTGTGGAGTTGGAGCATAATAAATCATGAATTGAAACTTATCACACTCACCAAGGGTATCAACGAAGGGTCTCCGTTTAGGTACCTCTAGTACATAGTATCATTTGGTTTTTGGGTTTTCACCTAGGTCTTGCATTTGGGTCTACTTCGTCGGGAGAATTTGCGTAGTAAGAACACTAACAAGAAGGGTCCCAAAAACAATGACCATATCGATCATTGTAGTAATGGACATGATTTCCATTAATTTAAAAGTATTGAACAAGCCTTTTGGGATCTAGCTCGGAGATTGATTCTGAATACATGGTTCAATTATGTACGGGGTTTGGAAGATGGAAGGATTTTCTTCTTTTCCGTGCCAAATTTGATGGCAAATAAGTGCCATCCCTTTTTCTTACAAATTCAAAGTACGAGGACGAAGAGGCTTGTTGTTCTAATGTAACTTTTCATAGTTGGTAATCCAGTCTCCGGAAGGAACATGAATACAAGATGTCTAATCATTCTGCATGGAGATGAATAGAGCATCTACATTTTGATTTTGGAAATTTAGATAAAGAGCATGGTTTTGCACTTAATAAACCATATAGTAATGTAGTATTGCTACAATAGAGTCAGCAGTTTGGGATGCTCCAATGAGCTGGATCTGAACTTTCAAAAAGGAAAGTAGCTGGGAGTCTGAGAGAACAACATTGAAATTTGGATATAAGGTTACAAAAATAGTTCCAATATTCATAGTGGTTTGGACAATATCAATACAAGCATGCTAGTATAGTAGGAACTGAGTATCCAATAGGGCCATTCTGGCCACAACTGGCGGGCCTTTTCAACCATAAAAGGTGAGGCAAGACGGACAGCTCCATAATGACATGGGAGTATTTGGGAAATTCTGGCGGAATTTGAAAAGTAACAAAATACTCATTTTCAGTGGCTGTAATGGGATATTGATCAAACTTGGAGGATTGTATGTACTCTTTCACTTCTTTAGGAGTTTAACGAATACGTTGTCGAATAGAGCGGATGGGAGAGAACGATGAGGTGGGTTTAGCAAAGATAGAATATGGGTTCATAAGAGGGAGTTGAGTTTCAAAGATCTTGGTTTCATCACTAAGAGAAACCTCATAAAGATAGTCAATATTAGAAGCATTTGACACACGAAAGTCTGAAAGAATTGAGGAGGATGGGGAGGGAACAAGAGTAACTAGGGCTTCTACTAAGCATGGAACGTATCATGTTATAAATGAAATCATGGCTCGATATCATTGAATGGGCCTATGCTCTAAACCAAGTAAGACGAAGTCAATTTTTTGCAGGTATGCCTTCCCACAATAGGCAAACTTATTGTTCAAGCCCTTCAAGAATAGCCTTTTAGTAGCAAGTAAACTGAATTCAAAAGAAGTTCAGTTACATGAAAATAATTATAAAAATATTTATCGTCATCATTTTGAGATTGAAGGGGAAGTACTTATAATTGCTCCGTAATACAATACTAAGCCTTAAACTATCCAAGAGACTCTCTCATCCTCCAACGAAGAAGAATGGAGAAAAGTTTTGAAACATGAAATGTAGTCAATGAGGACAAATCACATCTAGAATTTGGTTGATCTACCACTTAATCGCAAAGCTATTGGAAACAAATGGGTTTTCAAGATTAGCGAAAGGCAGATGGGTCCATTAGAAAGTAGAAGGCTCATCTTGTGGCAAATGGCTATACTAAAAAAAAAAGGTATGGACTATGAGGAAACATTTTCATCAGTTATAAGATTTGCCTCTATATGCCTTACCCTAGTTATAGTCGCATATTTGGACCTAGAATAATATCAAATGGATGTGACGACGAAATTTCTTAGTGGAGAACTTCATAAGGAAATCTATATGAAGCAACCAATAGATTTCATAACTGAAGGTCAAGAGTGTAAAGTTTACAAGCTCCATCACTCAATATATGACCTCAAGCAATCATCTAGATAGTGATATTTCCGTTTTCATCAACCCATAATGTTTTTTAGGTTCACGGTGGTCAAAGAAAATAATTGTGTATATGTTAAATAGTTTGAAGATAAATTTGTGATTTTATCACTTTATGTGGATGATATTATTGTTGGCTATAAATGACAAGGGTTTGGTTATCACCATAAAAGAATAGCCGTCCTCTAATTATGATATGAAGGACATGCAAAAAACTACTTATATACTGGGAATTAAGATAAAAATATATCGATCAAGGAAACTCCTTGCTCTCTCATAAGAGTCTCATATAATGAAAATTCTTGAGCATTTCAATATATAGCATTGTAATCTCATTGATACCCCTATCATGCAAGGCAAAAGCCTGAGTACCAGGATGTGTCCTAAAACTCTAAAAGAAAAAAAAATGGAAATTGTTCCTTATGCTAGTGCAATTGGAAGTTTGATTTATGTCATGCCATGGGGTTGGTGAACCGATATCAATCAAATCATGATCAAGCACACTAGAAAGTAGTGAAAATGATCCTAAGATACTTAAAAGGCACTACAACTATCGACTTTGTTATCAAGGGAATGATTTACACTTATTACACTACTCAAATGCTTATTAGGGAGGAGACGTAGATGAGCGTAAATCGACTTTTGAGTATGTGTTCTTGCTCAATAAAGATGTGATTTCTCGGAATAGCAAGAAATAGACATGCATGACCTTATCTACGATGGAGGCAAAATTTATTGCATGCTTTGCCATAAAGCAAACAACAGTATGGCTAAAACATTTCTTGTAAAATTTAACCATTGTCACTAAGGTTCAAAAATCAGTAACAGTTTATTATGATAGTCAAGTAGCCATTGACTATGTGAAAGATCTTAAGTATCATGATAGGACAAAATACATTAATATAAAGAACAACTTCTTTAGAGATATAATAGTGTAGAAAGAAGTGACCCTATAATATATTTCAACCAATAGAATTGTTGTTGATCCATTTACGAAGGCTGTTTCTACAAACATATCCTTGTCCCACAAGATGTCTCCAAGGTTTCATAGAATATAATATGTAATATTGTTAAAGATCATTGGTTTATGTATATATGAATATATATATATATATATATATATATATATATTGTATTTGTTTGTCTTTAGTGACTTGATGTTTCATTAACAATACAAATCTATTATGAAACTAGCACAAAGACACATATTGTGGAAAAATATGTCAGCAAGTAATAATTGGCTCACTCACACGAACAATCACCTCAAGTGTTATAGTTAGCATGTTAAGATGATTCGTTATGTACCTATAAATGTTGGAAGAGTAAGTTTAATACATAAAAGAATTTTACGTTGCCCTAATTAGAGTCAAGATGATGTATATGATTTGTATGTGACAAACCCGAACATGATAATCCCACAATCATGTATGTCTAAAGGATGCTAGATGCGAGTACTTAATTGGACATTATGGAAAGTGAGTTGATGTGATACTCTAGCTAAACATGAGTACATGATAAGCATGTGACTATGTGTAGGCTAAGATTTATATGGTGGATGTATTTAATAAATGACATACGCTCTTATAGAAAGAAAAATCCACTATAGCATGTAATTCATAATACATGTACATTGTACGACCGACAATTGAATGTGATAAAACTATCACTATTTACTCATCGTGAGCCCTTGAGATAATTTTAAATTTATCTCATTTTATGCCATATGTTACTTCTGACTATATTTTCGAAATAAAAGATTAATGTTGCTACTTAAGCATGTTACCAACAATCATGAATAGATATGATTTTTTTGGGACGTGTCTAGGAAAGTAGTTATTCTAAAATGGAGAGAGAGACATAAGCGTGAAGGAAGACAATTGTTATTTTATATCTATCATATATATATTTATTGGTTGACCAATTATATCACCTTTTATGGTTTTGGATATAACTATAAATACATAATGTTATGAGAATAATCGGTATAGCCTTTAAAGGCTAGGCATACTTGAATTGATGTAGCAAAATATGTTTGGGGCACTGTAAGTCATCAATTGTTTTCTTCTTCTTCTTCTTTTTATTATAGCCATTATATCATCCCTACTAGGTGCATAATTTGAGCTCCCAAGTGCAAGTGTACTCACTTGGTTGCATGGCTTTTTTGCTAATATGACATGTTTATAAAGTAAATAACTATTGAATGCCTCATATTCTTGATAGAACACTATCAAGCCCATCATATCTTAATAGGAGATGTTATATTTTATTGGTATGTCTATAATGGGGTGCAATTAAAACACATTGGTTCATCTTGATGTGATATGATAGAAAGACACCTTTTTGAAAGGGTATAAAGGAAGTTATATAAATAACTTCTAGAGATAACCGTCATAAAAGTTGGCAAAAAAACTTTCTGATAAACGATTCTCTCTTCTTATCCTCTCTATCAATGAACAAATAGCAATTCCATTACTACTTTGAGAAGACAATCGACATTAACACTATCGAATATAAATACTTTCCTCATAATTGTATTCAAACCATTGTGAAGTTGTATTGTTTGTCGTTCGCTGGTGAATCAATATACGTTCTTGGATAATTCGTTTATTACGCATCGTAGAGGTTAATCATTTCTTCTGCCGACCTTCTTCCAACAATACCTTCTTTCACATCACTTTTCTTCATCAAATACCTTTTTCCTTTTATTTTTCCCTTTTATTATTTCCTTTTAAAAAAATTGATTTTTAATTATTTTTCTTTTCCTCTTCTTCCTTTTTCTTCTTCTTTTTCATTGGTTGATTGCCAACCACGCTGGGATTGGTTACCAACCAAAGGCGGCTGGAGCCTCACTTGATTAAGTGAGGCTGAGCTAACCTAACGTTGGCGAGCTCGAGCATTGCCGATCCGACCACCTAGGCGGGACTTGAGCCTCGCCGGAGGTTGCCAAAGGTTGGTGAGGCCCTGGTGACCTCCGACGAGGCTCAAGCCTCATCTAGCTTAAATCTAGCAAGGCCTTAGCTCGCTAGACCGACCTCAAGTGATCTTGGGCCTTGCCAAATCCGGCCACCTAGGCGGGGCTCTCGAACTCGGCCTTGCCTAATTAGGCAAGGCAAAGTCTTGTCGGCCTATGGCAAGGCTCAAGCTCACCTCTAGTTGGTCGCTAGCCAACACCGTAGCTAGCGATCAGCCAATAAAGAAGGAAAAAAAAAAAAAATAATTAAAATAATTAAAATTTTGATTTTTAAAATATATAATAACAAAAAATTTATTAAAAGGGGTTTATAAAGGAAAAGATTTTCCTTGGTGAGCAGAAAAAAAATATTTTCTAGTTTATTTTTATGTTTCAGCTAAACAGCAAAAAATACAGTTATTTTCTTGGAAAATGGCTTTCTAGAGAATATTTTCTTAAAGACGTCATATTTTTCATGAAAAAATGGAGTCAGGTGCGGTTGAGTTCCATGAACAAGTCAAACAAAGATGCAATGGGATTGTAGAATTGGCCGAGACTGCAACTGTTGAGACGCAGGAGCAGGTGCGCCAAGAAATTGACGAGCGAGACTCTGCCTGCTTTCGCTACTCTTCGTGAAGCTCCGAATATACTTTCTCGCAAACGACTCTCTGTGGCCGGGTATGTCTCTAATGTGGCCGTGTATATTATGGCTTGCCGACCTAGAATTATGAGACCGAAACATGTTTATACAGCAAAAACTAGGTCTAAACTTGATTATACAGGCTTGATCTAGGCCTTTTCAATGTAATGGGCTAAATTAGCTCAAGATCTATCATTAAATAGCTCTCCTGGGCTGAAATTGGATTGAATCAATCTCGATTTGGTCCATTCATCATGTGATTTTCGGCCACGATGCCTCTCCCTTGCTGTCCAAATTTTTCCTTCTTTTGCAGCCTCAATTTATTGAATTTTAAGCTCAAAATCATCCACCAATGATCTAATGCTAATGTAATTAATGAAATAAACTATAAACTATATAATAAATGCTCAATTTAATTCTAATATTTTTGTTTAGGGGTTCGTATTAATACCTAATTTTCTATGTAATTAATTATTAAATGATTAGTCAAAAGGTTAGGTGTAAACATAAATTATTTTGGGTCAAATTCAATTTGTCAATTTGATCCTAAACATTTTAATAATTTGTCAATATATTCCTTCTGGTTAGTTATAACCATAAATTGTTGACGTGATGGTCCAGTCGTGCTCGCTATCCTATGTATTGTCGCTAGCATTGATGTAGAATTTTTTTAAACTTTATGTATTTTTCTCTCTTTTTTAATCCATTTCACCAATGGCCAACCAGATTTAATTAAGAATTGCCCTCACCCAATATAGCGGGGGCCTCCCTTGCTCAACATTAGTCGCAATAAGAAAAAGAAGAAAATATAAAATATAAAAATATATTTAATTGCAAAAATTGTCTACGTCTATTGGCAATACTATGTAGGATGATCGGTATCTACATCAATCATCTCCAACCGAAATTCGCCAAATAGACTACATTGTTAAAAGATTTTGACTCAGTTGATCAAATAGAAAAGTTTATGACTAAATTAGCATAAATATAATAGGTTTATGGCTTTTTTGATAATTTTTCAAGATATTCACTATTATATTTGTAGCCAAAGAGGACATTTTGCTCATAACAAAAATTACAAACGAATCATATATAAACTATTCATAATTTGAATTATAGATTCTTTCATGATTAATTTAACTTCATTCGATATTAGCTTAATTAAAATTGAAATAAGTTAAAGGACATTTCAAAAGATATGTCTACAAAAGAAAATGGAAATCAAACAAAATAAAAGGATTACTCTTGCTAAACTATTTTCCAACAAAATATATATCTTATATCATTACATGACTAAATAAACCTGCTTTATTATAGATGATAATAAAATTAATTTAAAAATTAAAAGATGCGTCTTATGAAAGTAAAATGTTAATACCAAAAAAAAAAAAAAAAAAAACTCTCAATAAAATTTGTATGATATGAAGTATACCTACTACTTAGTGAAAATTATACATAATTCACTTGTAATATGCTATGATATGATATGATATGATATGATATGATATGATATGATATGATATGATATGATATGATAGTTGAGTGTTTTCATAATTATTTTTTATCTCCTAATCCTTGATCCATTTAAAATAAACTTTAAATGAAATTTAAAAAATGAAAAAATAGCATATTATTATTTTATTGTTTATGCATTTGCTCTTACTTTTGACATCTATTTATCACAAACTAGCAATTCACCTCAAATAAAGATAAAGAATGATAGTTCTAAGTGTTACCTTATACTAAATTTCATCCCAAGAATATGGTACCAAATAAGAACAACCATATTTTAAAATAAGAATAAACTAAAACTCTAAAATTTACAATTACCTTAATGGTTTTCAAACTATTCTTCCAATGTTTCAAATCATAGGATCAATTTTAACTGCACTTTAAGTTAACTTGCTGCCTTTTGTACAATTATCTTTAAGCATTTTCCATTTTTGTATGTTTATATTTATAGAAAAATTTACTATACACAAATATTGGTCTAACACAATCATAGAAATGACAGGTGACAATAATTATATGCTAACGCGGATTGAAAGATAAATGTAACATGCCAGTATATGCAGAAAAAGGACATATTTGCGCAGGCTTGGTAACTGGTTACCCCGTAAACCTCCTCCATAGCTTAGTTTGACTTCTACTGTCCTAATCTTCCTCCAACAGTTGAATAATGCAAATCTTTTCCCGCAACATCCAATTGATCACGCCATTCTCCAATATAGAATCGGTTGGTACGAAAAGAATGCCTGTAGATTTCTGTTTGTCTCCCTAATATCATTCTAGAGATATGGTAAAACTCAGGTTTTGCAAAGAATAACACATCTTGGGATTGACCTAGTGGCAAGAGCGTTATCACAATTTCAATGCAGGAATCAATAGTTATGATATAATTCCTGTCCTGAAGAACTCATATTTAAGTGGGAAGCCATGACGTGGGTTGTTCTACTCCTGGGTTATAAAAAGGAAAGTGACTTCTAGTTCGGTGAATGGCTCTTCCAATCACACTCTTATTTTCTCATGGATAAAGCCTACGTTTGCTCCATCTCTAGTCAATGCACGGGTTTTCGCCTTCGAATTGAATCACACGCACTACAGGGACTAGTCTCTGCCTCATATCCCTTCTTGCGGATTAATCTCTCTCAGCTTCAAACGCGACAGATAACATCAACCACACAAACAATTTTCTTGGAAATTTGCTTTAACCATCCCCTTATTTTGTTCTCTACCTATGCCCACATATAAACATTCAATATTTCATACTCCAGCTAAGCTCATCCTCGCAAGGATTCGTCTGTGGCCCAGCCATGGTGGCGTCGGATTCTAGCAATTCCCATCTGGTGTTATTCCTAAAATCTGGTGGACATGAGAGATTGAACATATAAGACCAAAAAACAAAAAGTGGGATCATTGGTTTGAGTGGAATGAGGATTACCAATCCTTGACTTTAACTACTTGGGGCTGCTGCGATGACCCTCGGTCCATTAGGGTCGCCGCGACGTTCCATTTCTATTACTATTATTTTTATGCGGAAGCGTATAACAATAACTCCATTATAACTTAATAGATGCACATGAAAGTATAGAACTAGGCACTTTTATTTATTCATATGTTTTTAGATGACCTAGGTCAGTACATTAGGGCTAAAAAGTTCCTTTTTCTGGCTAAACCAAAACACTATCCCAACCATCCTACAATCTATTCACACAACCGTTTGCATGTCACATCTTGGTCTTGTCCAAAAATGTCGCCCTTGTTTCCCCCGGGCCCTCCATCTACTTGACCCCCCGCTAGTACCATCGCCGTCGTCATCCAGGAGTGGAAGTGGTCCCACCGTGGGCCCATTGACCCAGGCGTATAGTGCAATAAACCCTATCAGCACGGGGCCCAATGGAAGACCAGCATCCACTGTCAGGATCACAGTAATCCAGATGAATGTAACATCAGGGAAATCGAGGTCAACTTGCTCCACTTGATCCCACGTAAGATCGGTGGGGACGCCATAAAGCATCATGGAGGACACGGGTTGCAGAGGCATTTTACGTGTCTGAAAAAGTGATCCCACAAGGGGTGAGTACAATCACTAAGCAAATGAAAGCCTATTGGAATCCTAAACATGCAATGTACGAAATTGAAATAGCTCAAATTACAATAACTCTAAAGGAATTCCATGGAAATGACACACCAGGGAGTAAATAGACATTCGGGGAATTCAATAGTCGTATCTACTTTGGTTCTAGCTACCACCATCTTCTGAAGGGACCTGACCCCTCCAGGCATCTCACATCCCACCTGGCATCATGACGACCTCTGGGTTCTTATATCATCCCTGGGGCATTCGGAGAGCGTCACGTAATGCCCCTCCAAGCATCTCACATCCCACCTGGCATCACAAGGACCGCTGGGGCTCAATCACATTCCCCAGACATCTAGAGAGCACCATTGTCACACCCCTCTAGGCATCCCGACACCCAGGGCATCGTCACCACGGTGGAGTGACGGTATCAAATCAATTCAATTCATGGCGCAGCACTTAAGGATTCTATTCGAGGTCATCCAATTATAACTAAACCGATCATCCACTAATGCATAAGTCCATGGCCATCAATCTAACCAAACCCACACTATTTGGAAATTGACTTAGTTTTACCAATTCGTCTAGGAATTCTAACACTCGACGACACATGAGGAGTTGTCCTAGCGCAACAATACACACCTAGTATGACTTGAAACTTTGCAGGGCCACATACGCACAAACTCAACCATAGCCTCGACTAATCCATACCACCTAAACGCTACTCTCCTCGAGTCCGAAAAGAGATCCGTACCAGGACCGGACCAACCCGCAACGACTCAACCTATGGACTACCAGTGCTGACTTTTCGACGATCAATGTGATACACAGTCTTACAACCCAAAACCAGTGCTGACCGTGCCGACAGTCGTCACGGTACATGACTATACGAGTCAATATCAAATCCAGCTCTACCCGACAAGAAACAGGCACGAATACAACGGCAGCTTGATGCATCCGAGCCCAAATTGGTCGATTCCTATGATGGAAACTTGAGTAACAGCAGCACCATATAATATAGAGAAATAGGAATTCCACTTGCCTTGAATCCGCGGTGGTGCGAGCTAGTGGCGGAGTGGGGAGATGGCGCAAGCGGCACAACGGCGAAGCTATGCGGTCTTCAGTCAGCAGCGGGAATAGAGCGAGATGGTGGTGTGGCAAGGCGATGCAAACAGCCGGCATCGAGCAGCAAAGCGAGAACGAGACTGAGAATTTTTGTTGAAAATTTGTTGAGGGAGTTGATGGACGAATGAAGCTGTGGGGTGAGGGAAAAAGAAAAGACGGCCTCTTCTTTGCTTCGGCTTCTCCATCTGTTGACCGTCTTGGTCAACTTCTTCAATTCCATGGCAGCCCAGGGAAGGACGCGTGGGTGGACGTGTCCCTTGCCGTGAGAAGTCTTCCCTTGTTCAAGAAACCTTGCAAATTAATGCAAGGATGTGGCTGCGTTGCAGTCAAAGTCTTCATCCGCTGGCAGCTGAGGAGGAAGAAACTTGGCTGCTTTGTGAAGTCAAAGTCTCCGTTCGTGTCAAGCCAAAGAGGAGATGGATGGAGGGTCAACGTGGGGGAAATGGTAGGAGTTCTTTGCTCCTTTCTTTGACCAATTGAACGTATGCATGGGGATGAAGGAGAATTGCATGAGGAGTTCAACTCGATAACGTACCGAAGGAAGCAAACATTGGTCTCGCTTATGGCATTTCATGAAGAAGAAATTTTAATGAGATAATGGACTAGGCGATGGTCGAGCTGTCATAGTACAGCGGAGATGTGACGATGAGGTGGTGCCACGGGGACGTGATGAGACGTGGTGGTTCAATACGGTGATGGTGGTGGCAAAACGGTGGCTGTGAGCGGTGCCAACATCATAGTCTGATGACAAGCTTGTCGACACGGCATTTCGAGGCTCGGGTGAAATCCGGATATCATAGTTGTGCTAGTGACCACCCTTCCCACATGGGAAGTGAGTGGATTGGTGGGGACATTTAGTTTCAAGTGTAAATTTAACTCTCACGCTTTGCAAAGAGACAAGGCAAAAGTCTGAGAATGTTATGAGAGTTAGAATATGACAGAAAAAAATCCTCCACTTTTGAAAAATCAACTTTCGGTGGTTCTATGAAGATGTCATCGATTCGTTTGCTCATGAGCTCTACGAAAACAAATATGACCAAAGTTAATCCTCGCATTAACTCAGTGAGTTGAGGGCATCCAACGATTTTTAAGTAATGACTTTGAGATCACTTGTTTAAGTTTACCAATTGTGTGCAAATTGTATTAGGTTAAGATTATATAAATTGGTCAAAAGCCTCATGTGGACTTAATTCGTGGGGCGGATTGTTCCAAGGATTTTGAAAAAACCAAAAAAACTCCAAACCTTCCTTTTAACTTTTGATCTAACTTTAAAGAATTTTATTGATTGTCATTTTGGTCCCTTTCTCTTTGAATCTAACATAACATTAATTCCCAAGCCTTTATAAAGTAACATAATCAATTTTCCTAGCCAAAAGACAGAAAAGAAACATCAACGATTGAGTTTACTTCAGCGCGCAAACATTCATTGGCTTGCCTCCAACATCACTTTCCGTCGATGTATTTGACCACGATATCATCTTCTAATATTGCGCGTCTTATGGAAAGGAAACATTTTGTTTTCCTTATTGTGGAGGTCAATGGCAGGACATATCTAGAGAAACTATCCCTCAATGACCGGCCTTGATTCATTCGGCATCTTCACCAATGAGGATTCCCCGTTGACGTATCCTGGAAATCAGGTCAGATTCAGCTCCCTCATCTTCCATTTAATCTCTTTTGACTGGCTTGCTTCCCATGGAAAAAAAAAATGGAAAGAGTACAAATTCAGAAAATGACTCGGTTGTCATCTCCTCGAAAGTAAAATTATTCTGAATCTAGAGGACCCTTTTCCCAAATTAGCGGGGAAAGTACACTAGAAGTGCCAAAAGTTGTGTACGGCGCTCACTTTAGTGCCAAAAAGTTTCCGTCGGATCACTTAAGTGCCAAATTGAAGAAAAAACGATCACTTTAGTGCCATTGGCAAGAGATTCCGGCCAAATTGGTTATGTGGCTTTTAAACAACGTCGTTTTCCATCCTCCCTAAGAAAACAACATCATTTTGCTGTCATACGTGGATGGCTTCACAAAAACAACGCTGCACAGCTCATATGGGAATTGAAATTAGGGTTCCTTGTCCGATCCTCGCCCAACGCCGACCTAGCTCGCTCGGCCACCATGCTCAGCCACCATTGCTCGGCCACCATTGTCGTTGCTCAACTAGGTGAGCGAGGAGAGGCTGAGCCTATTGCTCGGGCAAGAAGCAACAAGAAGAAATAGGAGGCGAGGGCGGAGGAGGAGGAGGAAGAAGGGGGGTCGAAGGTGGAGAGAGCAAAGACAAGGAGGGTGAGGGAAACAATGAGGGTGTAGATGGAAATGGTGGATTGGGCTCTACTCAGGGAGCAGCTAAAGTGGGTCCTTCTAAAGGGGGAAGGAGGAGGAGGAGGAGAGGAGGAGGAGGACAAGAGCTTGGGCTTGCTGACAATGTCGAACAAACCGGAGGCGGAGTTGTGCTGGTGTTGGTGCCGGTGCCGTTGCTGGTGTCGTTGCTAGTGCTGGTGCTGGTGTTGTTCTTTGAGGAAGAAGACAACAAGGAATCCCATGCCATGCCTTCTCTCTCTCTCTCTCTCAATTTGGGGATTTAGGGTTCGACTTGGGGGAAAGACGCCAAACGGCGTCGTTTTATTGTTTGGATGCTGACTATACTCTTTAGCGAGCCACATCAGCTTCAAAAATTAATAAAAAAGTGTTGTTACATCCTGAATTTTCAATTTTGTTTTCAATTAAATAAATTGGGCCTTTCATCGATGCGTCTATAGTGCTATTCTCAGAGCTGATCACTCCCGAAATAACTAGACTATCCGGGAAGTCATTAAGGAATTTTAACGCAATAAACTTAGAATTCGACCGGAATCGACTACTTGACCGTGCTTATCTGCAGAGATCATTTTGGCATAGTAAAGATCGATTAGAAATCAGAAATAGGTCAGTTCGACTGAGATGTGTGGTTAAACGTGGGTGATTCCACCAAGGCGAGAATTTCTTGTTAATTGGCACAAAACTGATTTTTTAGTTGTTTTGGTACCTGTGTCCATATTTGAAACCTCGAGATTTCTATGACAATTGAGAATTGCCAATGTGTCAAAGAGGTTCATTGTGACTTGAAGAAAATCGACCACGGGTCATTTACACTAAAAATTTCTAAAAGCTAAACGGTAAACTAGGTCATGCTAAAATCGCGCCAAAGTGAAATTAACCGCGAATTTGAATCCGATTTCAAAAATTGAAAATTATGTCATGTCATAAGTCATTTTAGCAATGTCAACTCAGTCTCCAAAAAATTTTTACAAACCAAGATTTTGGCGGAAAAAGTCAACATAGGGTCGTTTTTATTTGGAAAATTCAGAGAACCGTTTTTTTATCGCGAAATTGAGATACAAGTAGGTTCTATTGACGAGGAAAAAAACCAATTTGACCGTTGAGTCGATATAGAATTTATAGAGGCTGAACTAAGTTGATTCAATAGGCAAGTCCAATTTTTGGGAAATCAAACCAAATTCGTAGCCCCCTTTGGACCCAACTTTTGGACCACCTCAAGGCTTCTAGAAGAAGTTTTTGGGGTGGAAACTGTAGAGGAATCCAGCTGGGTATGGATGAGGTCATCCAATGGGACAATGAGATAGGAAAGGAAGCAAAGTGGTTCCCTCCATGCAAGTTTAGTCTCCCTCTCTCCTTCCTCCTTGCTACGATCGACCAAGCCCTCATCTCTAGCCCTTGAGGCTCGAAAAACCCGAAAACCGAGCTCAACCTCCCCAAGCTATCGCCAGCCTCGCTAAGCCGCCGATCGACCATCGCAGCCGCTCACTCGCCCGCATGCCACCCGGGATCATCTTGCCTACCCGCGTCTCCAAACGTCATTCGGTCTTGTTCGCCATCCAGCAGTCTACCTGAGCCCGTGTGGAGGTCGCCAGAGCTTAGCTCGCCGCGATGCAGCCACCGAAGTCGCCCCCGTCAAGCCACAAACAGCTTCACCGGTCTAGCCTTGCTTTGTTTCAATAGAGTCAAGCAACCCCTTCAACCACCGAGCGAAGCTAAAGCTAGTGGGCTTCCAACCACTATTTGGCCCATTTTTGTGGCCTTTCGGATCTCGAAAGGCGCACCCGCTTTGGGATTTGTGGACCGTCTTCTCCTCGCCGTCATTTTGATCCAAGCGGATAGTTAATCAAGTGAGTTTAACTCACTAATCCTTGCTTAGTAAGTTAATGACGCTTAAGGATTGATTAGTTTAAGTTAAGTATGGATTAGGTGGATAGTTATAATAGATTAGTAATTTAATTAACCGTTATTGCATGTTAGGTGATTAAAGTAGTGTAATTAGAGCCTAGACAAGCTCTATTATATATCCAAAGTGGTTCAGAAATTTTCAAGGTTTGTCTCATCTTTTAATTAGGTTTTTCTGGCCTAAGTGTGAATTATTGGCATTTATTTATTAATTTTTGTAATTATTTATTTATTTATTTATTTTCCAAAAATTAGACCGGGATAGTCGGTGATCAGAATTTTATGCTAATTGCAATGGTGTGGTTGAATTATTTATTTGACTGCTATTTGTGCAATTGAGTATGATTTGTGATTTTAGATATTTATCCCAAAAATTTATTTATTTCAATATTTAATTAAAAATCACCGGGCATCGGTTTATAACGCTAAAAATGTTTTTATCGATTATATAATTAGTGGGATTTAATAAAGTAAAGATATTATATTTTTTTGGCAGAGGCCAACTGTGTACCCACACACGATTATTTTTATCAAGTATGATAAAAATGGTGAAATAATCGGTTGGGTAGAATGGTATCCTAAATCAGCCAGAGAGCTTGATATATCAGTTTAGAGTGAGTAGTATACCTTAAGTATCGCACAGCTTTGGGGGGCAATTAAGTACCGCACAGCTTTGGTGAGCATTAACCTTATACTATATCAACCTGAGGACTAGGATATATCGGCTTAAAGTGAGCAGTAGATGTGGTTGTTAGCTTTTGGCAAGCATTTCTATCTATATTCAGCTTAGGGTGAGCAGTCCTTGATGTGATTGGACTGGATAGATAGTATTGACTGGATTGACCGAGTGGTGGACTTGATGACATGTAATCTACTAAGTTGATTGATCGATGATTCAATCTAACTGGTTGAAATGATTGGATAATCATTTGAATTATATGGACTTGCAGGAAGGAACTGAGACTAAAGTAAATTCTCTGACTTGTGCTTGTGCTTAAGCAGCCTTTATGGCGTATTTTCTTTTTAGTCGGGTCTTAGGGGGTTGAACATGCTGAGACGTCGTCTCACCCCGTTGTGGGATAACAATTACAAGTCCCTAGATAGTGGCTCCGCCTGATCGTTTTGGTCTACCGAAGAAGATCACAAAGCAGGAGGTCTATATTCTAATTTAGGGGCACCCTAGGGGTTTGGTCTATGAGCTTGCGAAGTCCGTGGTATGGGTTGATGAGGCTCTACCCTATAAGGTACCTCATCAATACATATTATGGTACTGTCGTGAGCAGCATGGACAGAGAGAGGGTCCCATACCAAAGTCGGAGACACTGTGTATGTGTTAAAGGTGGCTTTTGGGAAAGGCACAGCAGATCCCCTTAATGGCTTGATGGTAGACCCGGTAGACCCAGATCTTGAAGACCCAGGAACTCCGGTGTACTTGAAGGAAGGCTCTAATGTTAGTGAGGATGTGGAGCAGGAGGAGGATTAGTAGTTGTTTGCAAACCCCTCTATTTTGTAGACCTAGGATGTATATATATCGGCTTGGTTTGTGTATGACTTGATATGATATGTATATATAAATGTGTTGTTGGTTTTCAAAATTATGGCCCTAATTTCTTATCTCATCTTGTTGTTACCTGGAGATTATTTATTTGCTTCCACATGCGCATTTAAAATGAATGGGTCAGCAATGTGTCCTGGGACGTCACTATTTAATCGACCAAATAGGGACGGGCGCACACTTGGAGAATCGGGCCATGACAAGTGTCACATCAGATTTCCGATTAGTCAGATCAGCATTGGCACTAAAATGATCATTTTTCAAACTTTTTGACACTTAAGTGATTCAAAATAAACTTTTGGCACCAAAGTGAGCGCCGTACACAACTTTTGACACTTCTAGTGTACTTATTTGTAATCCCCGAGGATCCCATATAATTAAACCCTTTAAATTCTCCTTGAGTTTGTGGCTCTGACAAAGGCCTTCATGAGATTCATTCAGAAAAGATTCAAATCTTTTTAGCTCGTTTGTGTTTATTTCCAAGGTGATTTCGCTTCTTGTAATCCTGAGGTCAATGCTAATATGGGAAAAGGGGTTTGTTATTTATATATTATTTAGCGTATTATATTGCCATAGGACAAGAAACGGCCATTACATCATTGAACTCGTGAACCCACATAGAGCTAAGGTTTCGATTTTTAAGATTTTATTGCTCATTTGGTGATTTCAAGGAGGTTTTGAGTAGGAGTAAGCAATTTAAGATTTTGTATAGGTTCCACATAAAATCTGGAAACTACCCACTAGAACAAAGTTCATTATTTTTGGAACCTCGAACCTATCATGCATATCTTGAAACCTAGTGTTGAGAAAACATTCCCTAAGGGGTTTCGATGACTGACAAAACTTAAAGATTTTGTTTCTAATAAAAAGTTTTTCAAGTGGAAAGTCCGATAGGATAGGATCGATGATTTCAATTAGAATCGAGTCGTGGTTTATTCTTACTTCCTTATACATTCAGTCAAATAGCTAGGAATGAGACAAACGTACTTGTACAATGGCTAATGGCTATTGGTTGGATTTTCTGCCATACTAATAAAGAGTTTCAAAAGGAAAGTCTTGCTAATATCTTTCAGAAATTCAACTTTCTTGGAATTTGTTTTTGGAGGTGAAACATTATTTCCATTCATAAACACTCAAATTTTTGAAACCCAAACTATTGTATGGGTGGTAGAAATATTGAGAAGTATCAACCTTGGCGATCCTAAAGCCACCAAATCTTCTCGACCAGATTCAAGCCAACGAATAGATTGCCTAGATAAGTACTCCTAGAGATATGTCCAACGGTCGCTTAGACTAGGAGGAGTATAAGGGGAGGTTTCAAAGCTAAAGGAACAAAATTCACATTCACAAGATCCAAAGCTTTTAATTCCGAGAGTCTAAAGAGTGTTTTTGTGATCTCATACATTTGTCTTTACCGAGCGATATTATATAACCCTTTAGAGGTTGAGAGTGTGAAGAGCTGTTCACACGAACTTGAGTGGTTATAGCTTAGGACTTATATAATCTCTTATCGGTTTTTACTAGTGGATTCCAACCAATAGGCTATAGCGGGAGAGTGGATGTAAGCTTGTAAAAGCCGAACCACTATAATCTTAAGTGTGCAATTCTCTATCCCTTATTCTATTTATTTATTATGGTAAATTTATACACTTTGGTAAGATCTAACCACTTCATTAAAGGTTGCCTCATTGCAATATTTGTTTAAATTCTTTCATTTCCGCACAATCACCTATTCACCCCCTCTAGCCATATCAATTAGTATCATAGCACAATTACTCTTTATTGAAGTGTTTTACTACTTCTGAATTAACAATCTATCTATGGCTAGCAATATTGCACCAGGTCTTATGGAAGGACGAAACGACACAAGGCCTCCGTACTTCGATGAAAAAGACTATAATATCTAGAAAAACAAGATGAAAGCATTCATCAGATCCAAGGAACCCTTGGAGTGGGACATTATTTTGAAAGGCATAAGACCATAGGCTTCTTCGACCAAGGAAGAAGGCAAAAAGCCAAAAACCTCAGCTCTTTTCGATGCAAACATCACTAAAAGAGAAGCATTAGATGCTGAAGTTGTTTACTCTTTATATTGTGCTTTATCTCGTCTCGTGTATAATCGAATCTCTTCATGTGAATCAGCAAAAGAAATTTCGGATAGATTACAAGGTAACTTATGAAGGAACCGATTGAGTCAAAGAAACGAAGATAAACATTCTTCTCTAGCAATATGAAGCTTTCAAAATAAAACCTGAAGAATCTATAATTGACATATTTAGTAGATTTACTGACATTGTCAATGGATTGGCATATCAAAGGCAACTTGTATTAGACCTAATGAAAGTGAACAAGATTCTTCAAGGTTTGTCAAAGGAGTGGAACAACATTAAGACATCCACCTAAGAGACTCAAAGGATATCACCTCTTTTTGTGGATGAACTCGTGGGAACACTCCAATCCTATGAAGAAGAACGTTTAAACGAGGAAGACACCAGTGGTAAGAAAGCAATAGCGTTAAAATCTAATCTTGACTCTGATGATTTAGATTAAGATGAAGATGACAAGGACGACGAGGAGATAGCCCTTACGGTGAAAAAGCTTCAAAAAATGGCTAGAAAAGGAAAAAAAAGTTCAAAGGAAAGAAATCCTTCAAATCATCTAAGCAAAAGAGAAACTTCAACAATAAAGAGGAAAGCAAGGATGTGGTTTGTTTCGAGTGCAAGAAGCGAGAACACATCAAGCCAAATTATCCTCTTCGAAGAAAAGAAAGAACGAGTATGAGAAGACAAAGAAAGCACTAAAGGCTAAAATGTAGAGTGACATTGAGTGCAAAAAAAAGCGATGAAGAATATGCGAATATTTGTCTCATGGAAAAATCTAATTCTGAAGAAGAATTTGAGGTAAGAGATTTTGATATTCCAGTTGAAGTATCTAATTATATAGAATAATTACTTATTGATTACAAGGTTGTGCTTAAAAAAATTCAAAATTGAAGAAGGAAAATTCAAGATTGAGATAACCTAATTTTTTCCAGAAAGAAAAGATTGAGTATCTTGAAAAGGATCTTCTTCAAACAAAAGAAAATTATGATTCTATTTTAAAAGAAAACGATTCTTTGGAAAAGGAAATTTCAGATGTTGCAAAAAAATTTCAATTGGCTTGAAAACTTTGGAACATATTTTGTCCATCCAAATCTCATACTACAATAAATCAGGACTTGGATGCAAAGACAAAAAGATTTTAGAAAATGATTTTTCTACTCACAAAGAAAGGAAGAGGCAAAAGCCTCCAAGAGTTTTCTATGAAAATCATTTTAGAAAACAATTTGTAGAACTTATTGGTCAAGACCTTCTTAAATGTTCAATCTGCAGTAGCCATGGTCATTATGAAAATGATTGGTCCAAAGGTTGGAAGCCGATTCGAAGAAACTTTCTAAGCATGGCCAATCTTTCTAACCAAAGAGGACCTAGACAAATATGGATACCAAAGAAGACATGAATTTGTCTTAATCTTTATAAGTACCAAAAAAAAAGAGAGAGAGAGAGAGAGAGAAACAAATGGTATCTCAATAGTGGTTGTTCAAGACATATGATTGGTGATCCGAGCAAGTTCATTGAACTCTCAAGATTCAATGGTGGAAGTGTTTCCATTGGAGGGAACAATAAAGGGAAGATCATCGACAAAGGAACAGTTGAGATTGGAAATCGACTATAAGAGACGTATTTCTTGTCAAAGGTCCGAACTATAATGTCATTAGCATCAACCGGTTATGTGACAC